>WSYQ01000499.1:0-16202 GCA_011426435.1 Lysiphlebus fabarum
AAAAAGGTGGATCAATAAATTTTTTTTGAAGTTAAATGATAACAGCACATATTAATTGAAATCAGCGAAATATAGTTTTTTAACATACAAATTAATAAAAAACTCAACAATTTTATATCAGGAAGTTTGAATTTTTCTCCAGTCCTCTAATTTTTATTGAATAAGATTTAAAGTCTTCAAATTTAGAACTACAAGCTTTCGAAATCGTATTTATTGAGAAATTTAAAAAAAAAATTTTTTTTTTAAACCTTTAAACTTTCAAAGTCTTTCAAATCGAGCTTTTGAAAGACTGAAAAACGTAAACGCTTTTGAAGTCTTAAATCAAGCCTTTAGAAGAGTTTCGGGACCTCGAAAAGTTTGTGATTTTATTTGGGAAGCTAATCGAGATCAATAAATCGCGTTTTAAGACTTGAAGCTCGTTTAAGGCTGAGATTTTTCTGTTCGGGTGTTAATAAAAAAAAAAGAAACAAATAAATCATTCATTCCGAATGTTATAACCAATGCATGCAAATCAGCATTATCAAAAGTGGACAAACAAGCCCGTGAAAATTCGGGCAACAATTAATAAGAACAACAAAAAAACATTTTAATAACAAAACGTTATCTAATAATAAGAAAAAAAAAAGAGAAATTATATTACTCTTGGGTAATTCATTGTGTCATAACGGTCATATTCCTTTTTGAATTAGACTATTTGCACCTCGGTCGTGGTATTTCGTGGTAATGACAAGTATTATTTCGTATTTATAGATGATGTTTTTTCGCGGTAATGACATGTCATTTTCGTGGTAATAATAATAACTTTTTTGTAACCATTATCACGAAACAAAATGTTACTAAATTTTCAAAATGGCGTATATAGTGGGTAAATGTATGTATGTGTATGTATATGTGTATGTGTATGTGTATGTACTGATGTGTACATTTTTACAAACAGTTATTTTATTTATTAATAATATCATGAGTGTGTACGTGTACATTTTTATTTTATTTATGAATAATAAAATCCAGAAATTAATAATAATAATGAGATAATAATAGATATATTGTTAATTAAAGATGTCACTACTAATAATTTTAATAATAACATCATACAATAGCCATGACGATTGACGAATCACCTCAAATCCTAAATGCTGCAATGTTTTTTTTTTTTTGTTTATTATTAAGTAAAGGAAACATTTATAAAAATTATTTGCAGGTTGCATTGTATTATAGTCAAAAAATTTCATTATAAAGTTATAATAATTATTATTATAATGGTAGTAATTATTATTATAATTATTATAATAGCAACAAAAAAGTTATTATTATTACCACGAAAATTATATGTCATTACCGCGAGAAAACATCATCTATAAACACGAAATGATACCTGTCATTACCACGAAAAAATCACAACCGGGGTGCGAATAGTCTAATTCATATTTTTTTATTATAATTTATTGAATCTATTACTTGTTAGCAAAAGTAAAGTTGAATTGATAAATTGACATAAACATTTCATGTGAATATAAAAAAATTATATAAGTCTAATTAATTCAATATCAACTGATTTTGACTGATTATAATCGTTAAATTGTAATCTTAATCTCAATGTACTACCACAATTGTATTTTTCGATTATTTTTTTAAAAAGGTTCACCAGGTCTTTATAAATGCATTTAAAATAGGCAAATAAATTATTTCAAATGAACAAATTGTTAACGGAAAAGATGAACTTAAAAAAAAATAATAATTTATTCAACAATCGATGCTGGTTGAAATAGTTATCGTTTAAAAAATTATACGTCTCACTGCATCTGTCTTTCTAACCTATTTATTCGAGTACGTGCATCAAAAATTAAGTGAATCTTACGGAAATTTTTCAAAATATAAAATATATCTATTAATTTTCGAAATTAATAAATCTTGTTTTAGCTACAAGCGTAAATGAGTGTACTATCCCTATCTGTGTGTGTTAAAGTTGTCAGCTTTGACATTAATTATCTAAAAAACAAAACTCAATTAAATATTGAAAAAATTCATCAAAATAGATAATTATTCAAGCTTTCATTTAAGCCCAAAAAATTAGAAATTGAATAACGGAAAATTATCTTTACTTTCGACCTTAATTGATCTGAGGTTCTTTCTCGCGATTCCACCCCCTTTTTTTTCTATAAATACTAAAGACTCGAAAAAAATAAAAATAAAATATCTAAACTGTAATGGATATACATGAAATAAATATATATGAATTTATACGGTAAAAAAAAAAAATCCTTTAACGCATTTTTTTTTTTTATGGATTCATTGTTCATAACAAAAAAAAAATGAAAAATAAAAAAAAAAAAATTTAATTGTTTTTTTTTGTTAATTCTTCTTAATTTTAAATTGTAATGTGACAAAATTTTGATTGTAATTTAAAATTATTATTTATAATATTGAATATTATAAATATATTTTTTTTTTTTTCTCTTTTTTTTTTTATAAAAAGGAGAATGAGGTCTTTCTTCAAGACATTTGATTGGCTGTTATTAAACATCGTGATAATATTAACGGATTAACAAAATAAAGAATAAATAAATTACGGTAAAAGTGAAGATAATTTTCCGTTATTATATTTTGATTTTCTGGGCTTAAATGAAAGCCTGAATGATTATCTATTTCGATGAATTTTTCCAAAATTTTCATGCGAATTTTTTTTTAGATAATTAAAGTCACAGTTAACAACTTTAACACACAGGGATAAGGATGGTACACACATCCACACTTGTAGTTAAAAACGTTTCTTTTATAAATCGCTAATTTTAATATCAATTTATACTTTTTTTCAGTACGGATTATTTAAGCCCATATAGATCCTTTTCTTGCTAGGATTTTTATAAATATTTAAGTTTTAGTGGTCGAATTTTTCTTAATTAGAAGGCTCATGCTGTCATCACAATTCTACCCGACAACACTGCTGCTTACTCTCTCACTGAATCGTCGTGCTGTCTCATATTCTTCCAAGCACACAACTCAGTATACGTAATTGTGACGTTTCACGATCAATTTTTTTTAGATTGCAGAAGTATGTGTGTCTATATAGATAGACAAAAGATAACACAACGAACGACATCTTAACAGTATAGCGAATAGATTTGGGATGTTGGGGCATTAAAAGTATTTTTTTTTTAAGCATGGGTATTTAAGCGCTTTCTCGAACCTAAACTTGGTTCACCTTTGATTTTTACTTTCGACCTCAAACAAAAAAAAATTCATTTATTTTTTCGTTGTTATGAATAATTATGTATTTATTTATCGTGTTTACTTGTTGTTATGTGTACAGTGGTTACATACTTGTTGTTATGTGTACGTGGTTACATTTACATTTATTATTTTGTTTAAAAAATTGTGAAAAATTATTATATATGAATTAGTTCGTGATCCATCAGTAACAAAAGTGTTATTAAAAATAATATGATAAACCAAATAAATTAATGAATTAAAATATATGAATAAAAAAAAAAATAACATCAAAAATTAAAAAATAATATCATTAATTAATAAAATAAAATATAAATTATTCATGGCTGGGGATTATACTCTCATTTAAAGATTGGTCTTGGGGACACCAATCACCATTGCTGGTGAAATCTCACATGAAACATCATTTTTTTCGATTTCCAACATGGATTATATAGTAATTAGAGAAGAAAGTAACTGGCATTTAGTTTTAATATTAATCGGTTGTCCTTTGGATAAATGAATAATTATTTCTAACAATGTGTTTTTATTATATTCATTTAACTAAGACCCTTGGCTCTATCTGGCGAGTATCAACTGAATCATCGCCATTTTGGAGTACATGAACCAATTGAGGTTTCGGAACTTACTCCCGGGAAGAATCGTCGTCATTTTGAAATATCAAACAATGGTTTTTAAACGTAGCCTATTTCAAAATAATATATTAAAATAAATACTTCTTTGTATCCCAGTAAAAAAAAACTCCTTCATTTGGTCAATTATTTATAATTGACTAGAATGGAGCTGCTGACATTAGATCAAGCGTGAATGGGGTTTTTAAGTTTGAATAGAGAAATTATAAATGGAATCGGCAACATTCTTTGTAGTATAAATGTATTTGCTTGGTCATATAGAATGATGCATGAAGAGTTGCAACAAACAATGCTGAACAACAAGCAAAAAGTAGAACGACGAATGAAATTAGTATTTTCTTTGAAGCCCGGAATGGATGCTAGACGTTACAATGAGCCATCAGCATTCTATAATAAGTTTACCAGTCATTATAGAATCAGCAGAATGTTACTACGACTGATGAAGCTGGTAATGAATCTATACGTGCAGCAATAGACCAACATACAATGCTTATGGATTATTTTAATTTAAACAAAAGTGATCCGATGGCTAAATCATTTACATATGCAGAAATCCCTGAACATTATGTATTTAAAAAAGGATCAGGTCTATGGCAAAAACGTAAAAAACATTTCAACGTTATTGGGAGAATGTATTCTGTTAGGCCAAGTCAAACTGAACTATTTCATCTGAGATTGCTACTATTTACTGTTAGAGGAGCCACAAGTTTTGAATTAAAGACGATGAAGAATGGGATCATGCAATGACAGAAGGTGATGTGTTGATGATGCCTCAGAAATTGGGAAATTTATTCGTACGTATTTCGATTTATTGCCATCCTACTTATCCAGAAAAGCTTTGGGAAGATTATAAAGATTTCATGGCTGATGATTTTAAAAGGAAACACAGATTGGCTCAGTCACATGCAAGAACATATCGTGAAATAAATAATCTTTTTATACGAGAAAAATCAGATCTTAGTAAATTTTCAATGCCACCATTGATTGAATTCGGAAATATAGATAATATAAATGACAAAGAAATTGTTACCAATCATGTAGCAATCGGCTTAGCTCAATATGTGAATTCAAATGTGAACAAAAGATCATAGTTGATCAACTGATAAATGCAACAATGTCAGGTGTAATTAATTCTTCAACTACATGTTTTTATATTGATGGACCAGGTAGATCAGGAAAAACATATATTTACAGTACCATATATCATTTATTGAAGAGGAAAGGAAAAAAAAATTGTTACAATGGCTTTTACAGGCATAGCAGTTATATTGACTCCAGCCGGGAAATCAATGCATTATGGTTTTAGCATGCCTGTTCTAATGTACACTGGTACAACATCAAACATTAAGCCAAATCGAAAGAAGCCAAAGAACTTGAAGATATTGATGTAATAATTTGTGATGAAGCACCAATGGCACCTAGATATTGCATAGAGTAAGCTCATAGAACTTAACGTGATATCACAAAAGTAGATTTACCGTTCGGTGGAAAAATAGTTCTAATGGGAGGTGATTTTAGACAACTATTACCGGTACTTAAAAATGGTACACGAAGTGAGAAAATGAATTCATAAATTAAATTTCGCCGATAATGGAAAAATTTTTAGATTCTTCCATCACTCTCAAAGATGACGACGGTTTGACATGACGACGGTCTAACATAACGACGCTCGAGCATTACATGTAGTTTTGTTACCCCCTAGAGAACGAAAAGAAGTTTCACTTCGAAAAACTGGATCTCACCTAGATATCACTGAAAAGTTCAGTAATAATCCGCTGTGTTGCAGTTCAATTCGTGGTTTCGCGGTTTGATAGCGGCGGGTGGTCTCAATTCGTGGTCTTATCCGAGGTGTGATGCGAAATCCATGGGGGAGGGGGAGGTGTCCTGAATATTATTATTATTACTCGCCATCTTCAATTTTAGATTCCCGTCATTTTAAATTTTGAATTCCGCCATTTTTAATTTTTAAATTCCGCCATCTTTAATATTGAATACCTATGCTGCCATCTTTATTTTTTGAATGTTACTACTACTATATTTTTCTAAATTTAAAAAAAAATATTTATTATTATTATTTTTGGTTAAATCTGACTTATTATTCCACAGCCATCTTTAATTTAGTTTATTTGACATTTTTTAATTCATAATACTACTATTTTCAATTTTTAAATCATTTTCAAATTTGAATATTTGAAAATTCCGCTATTTTAAATGTCGCCATGTTTAAATCATAGCGCTAGTGGTCAATCGTTAAGCGATGGTTGTGATTAATAAAAGGTTCGGTTTTAACCATGTTCGCGAGTGTCAATTAGTTTTTATTTTTTTAATTTTTTATTTCATTTAATTCAATTTTATTTTATTTTATTTGATTTTCTTTAATTTAATTATTTTTTTTTCAAACAATGTGCGCGATTGCATTAGTTTTATTTTTCCATGTGTTTCATTTTTTTTTTTTTTTTTTTTTTTTAACCATGTGCGCGTAAGTGTCAATCAGTTTTTTTTTTAATTTTATTTAATTTTATTTAATTTTCTTAAATTAGTTTTTATAATTATTTATATATATTTGTATTATATTCTTATAGATGAGTTCATTATATCAGAGTGTTGAAAAGAAATGTAAGGTTAACACTTTAAACCGATGAGGTTAGGAGAGTCACGCTGGAGATTTTGCGAAGTAAGTTTTATTTTTTTTTTTGTATTTTTTTATTTTTTATTTAATTTATTAATTTATAATTTCATCTATTTATTTCTTTAATTTCAGATGAAAATGATTATGATGCTGATGATAATAATAATGAAGATGAAGACAACCCTGACGGACAATTATTTAAAAGTAAGTTTATTGTTTTATTATTATTATTAATTCATTTTTTTAAATTTTAAAGCTCGAAGTCTTTCATTTTAAGACTTTATATTTAAGAGTTCGAAAGCCTGAGGTCTTCCATAGAAAGACTTTGCAAGCCCGAAGTCTTTCATAGGAAGTCTTCCGAAGACTTCTTAGTTAGACAAATGAAGCGCGTTTTAAGACTTCGAAGGATTTTAAGTTCGTTTAAGACTGAGATTTTTCTGTTCGGGTACAGATTAAGATTTTATGTAAATTTCAATATAACTTTAATTTTATGATCAGGTAATTCATAAAATAACAAAAAAATATATCTCCTATTATAAAAAGGAGAATGAAGCCTCCCTTCCAGACATTTGATTGGCTGTTACTAAACATTGTAAACAAAATAAAAAATCAATAAATTAAACAAAAAATAATTCATTTATTTATCCGTTGCTATGAAAATTTATTCATTTATTTCTTCTGTTTGCTCGTTGTTATGTGTATTAATTTGTTTAAAAAATTGTAAAAATTTAGTTCATAGAATTGATTCATAAAAGTGTCATTAAAAATAAAAAATAATCTATATATATAAATGTGAAAACCGAAGCTTTGTCACCTATGTTCTCAGGAACTACTGAACCGATTGCTTTGATTTTTTTTTTAAATGAAAGGGATTTTCACGACGATGGTTCCTACGATAAATTGAATTTGCATAAATTATTTAATTAATTAATTATAAATTGACATATTAATAGCCTGTTACACGCCAGAGTCGACAGGCGGCGCTTTGGTAGCACGGCTGCTACACACTCACACAAACAAAGTTAGATAAAGAGAGAGAACGCCTCATACTATTTTTTGTCCAGATTTGTTTTATTGATATTATAATATTAATAAATATTAGCATAATTATTATTATTAAAAAAAAATCGGTAAAATCAAAATATCAGAAAAACATGAGAGTAATAAAAAATCATTTCAACAAAAAAATTTTCTTCGTAATTTTACTAATAATATCATTATTTTAACGGTGTATGATTATTAAAATTAATCACATAAGCACACATAAGTAAATTTCATTTATTATGGAGAGAATGCGCTATAGCTTTACAAAAATTGTTATTTTTTGTTTATGATTTTTCGTTGAATTCATATTATTAAAGCTCTCTTTTTCTAATATTATAGCTTTAATCAGTTGAAATAAAAATTGATTGTCAGAAAATAAAATAGATTGATTCAAAAAGTTCAGTTATGATGAAACTGAAAATAGCGTTTGGAAAAAGCCACACTAAAAATTATTAAAGTAATTAAAAATAAGTCAAAAAATTTAAACTCTTCTTTTAATGTAAATTTTAATAATGCAACTATTATCTTACGAATCGTTTGATTGAGTATTAGTAAGCTATTAAAAAGCAATACTATTATTGAAACGCGTATTCTTTTTATTATCACTGTCACTATTGTTTCTGTTCTCATATTAACTTTAATGACAAAAAAAAACAAAAAATTTTTCTTGAACAAAAAATTTGGGTCTTATAATTAGGTAACTGTTTTAAAAAATAGTTCAGTTTGCGTTCGATAAATTGGTTAATACGACAAGTAACCAGCATAAGATTTCACTTAAATTTCTCCACTCGATCGATTGTAACATCAAAAGTTCGAATCAGGAAATGAATATATTAAATATTAGATTGATTTAAATCAAATTAATGGATATCAGCTTAGTTTGAAATATAGTTACAAAATAAAAAATTTTCAAGCTCTAGCAATTTAAAAAAATAGCCAAGTTGATATGACAATAAAAATTCCATTATTTGAAAAATTAACGATAAAAATTGTAAAGTCAGAAATATAAAGATTATTTAGACAAGTCAGATTAAATTTTTTTGAAAAAATGATCAAATTGAATAGCAACTCTAAAAAAATAATATAAATCCCGAGCAAAGCCGGGTGTAACAGCTAGTATATAATATATGTATATATATATATAATATATTATATAATATATAATACCAAATAAAAAATAAATATAATTAATCAATTATATACAAAAAATAATATTTTAATACAATATATATATATTATTATAAAATATACATAAAAATTGTAAAGATTTAGTTCACGTGACTTATAAGTAATAAAAGTGCTATAAAAATAAAAAAATAAAATAAAATATATTATTTCATTTATATATATATATTTTATTTAAAATATATTTGATATATAATATACTTAAAATAAAAAAAAAAAAATATAATTAATTATTTTTATATACAAAATAATCATGGAATATGTGTTCACTTCCGATGATGAAATAAATTGTTGGCAGTCAGAAGAAAAGTCAATGTAAGTCCTATTATAATTTAATAATATATTTAATAATTTAGTAATAATTAGGTTATATAATTTTCATTTTAATTTTGATTTATATAAATTGATTATTTCAGTGACATCACAGGTTATATTGATTCTATCGATGGTGTGAAGCAAGTCCGTACATCTCATGGCCACGTCTTGAAATTTACCTTAAACAACGGTGGAACTATTCGGATGAAGATCTTGATTTGGGGAACAGGTCCAGCTCACAAATGGGAGAAAGAAATAAAATTGTGGTCGGTTTTGGAGATACGTGGTGGCACCGTGAAATTGGGTAATATACGTTTTCGTAATCCTGCTCTTCACGACATGGAGTATCATGTGCAGCTGTCAAGTGATATTATAATCTTGGGGCGATACAATCCAGCTGCTGATAATGAAACAAGGACTATTAAAAAAAAAAATAATTGATTTAGCAGATGTCATGTTTGAAAATGGACCTGTTGGTTAGTTTGACTCTCTGAAGGTAGCCAAATGCCTCGTCATTCTGATATTGTGTGAAATGACACTAGGGCTTGGGCTTCCTTCTGGTGGGTATCTCGGTTGGCAAACGTCCGCACTATATTGCACGTGAGAGTTGGTAACTTGGGATTAAACCTGTATAATAACCAAGGCTAATTGCCACGAGACCAACCATTGAATATATATAAGGATCTGAATTAAGAGGAACGGAGTGAATACCGCAGAGAGGTAAGCTTGGCACGGCGCAATCACCACACTGCAAACTGCCTGGCTTGTCTCTCTGTATGGGGAGCCTTCTCGTCAGTTGGATTTATTCAGTTGGCGAGAGGAGCTCCCCATTTCTATTTAAAACTTTTTGGTACCACTCAGGCTCTTTCTTCGGACCCGAACTGTGCGTAATCATTTAACGCATACATGTAGAAAATAACCGTATACGCTGAATGAATGTAAAACTAAATTATCGGAACTACAAACACTGGAAGCCCGCGATAATGGTATTATTATACCATGGCGAGCAGGCCAAGTGCCCGATGCTAGTTCCGTTTTAATATACACCTTTCTTGAACGGGCAAGAAAACCATATCGTGCGATGCACCAGGGGGGGGTGGGGAAGGAGAGGGAGAGGAGACAAGGAAACCGTGCACCGTACGTTAAATTCAAATTAAATAAAAGATTTTGAGTCACTGACTCCGACCAAATTTTTGAAAAATTTTTGGCCGTAGTTTTTGCCTTAAAATCAACCTTCCTGCAGCTCGGGGAACTCCCCGGGCTGTTCGTGCTCATCTCACTTATTATAGTGAGTCTCCCTCGATCGTATTCATTCAACGCAAAACACGTAGAATATATATGTATGCGAAGAATGAATGTAGTCAATATATACAAAAATCCTCTAAAATAACGACTTTATTTGGTTTCATTCAAACAAATAAAACTCGGACATTTCCACTATATAATATTGCAAGTGGAATTTTAGTCAATACTAATTTTCCGGTCATTGGTAACCTATAGGATATTTATCGTAACACATAAATATTTTCCTAGAAGGACTAAGTATTTAACGGGGAATTCGTTCTAATGGAAACTCCGTTAAATGTCCGTATCCGGACGTCTGAAGGTTTTTAAATGAATTTTCACCACGTGATTATTGCAATATTTCTCGATATTCTCGGACTATACACACGTATATAATGTCTATATCAGTTAATGGAATGTTCAAGCAGAAATCAAGCAAAAGTCTTGCTGTTTGTTTTATTACAGTAATCAATTCAGCCCTACGTTGTAACTCTTGATGACGCATAATACATATTCATTTATGTACATATGTTGAGAAAGGGACTTCGTTACGTCCCGTAATATACATGCAATTTTTGTGAAACTTTTTGTGTATGTATATTCGAGATTTGCGAGAACTTGTAGTAGTCGCCAGATGGGTTGCTACTAAACCTCGGAACTACAAACACTGGAAGCTCGCGAAAATGGTACATAAGATACCATGGCGAGCAAGCCAAGTGCCCGACGATAGATCCGATTCCAATATATACTATTCTTGAACGGGCAAGAAAAAATTTTTATTTTTATTATAGGCTCGAAAGCAATACGTAGGAGGCAAGTTCACACTTTCTACTTTCGTGTCGCTGCTGTTCTTACGTCTTTATGCTTTCATTTTCTTCCAATTCCCGGAACCATAAAATACCCTTGCTCAAGGTATTATCCCTTCCCCATCCATACCGTCTCAAAAAGGATACCCTTGCTCAAGGTATTCTTACTGTCTTTTATCTCGTATAACCCACTCACTATTTTCCTATTTTATTTTACAGCCGAGGTTTCCGGTGGCTTTGCTCTCAAATAAGCCGCCAAATAAACAACCATGAGAAAGTCGCTTAATTTAAATTTGTCCGGAGTTAAAATAGGCCCCATGGATCTCCGGGGTGGGCCGATTAACGATTTAATCAGACCTTTGACACGTTCAAGGGCAACGAGGGATAGTATGGCGAATCGCCCAGCGAGGGAACATCATCCCGTACGAGTTCTGCCTCGTGCGTTGGTGTTGCCTGAGGTGCGTCTTCGCCCCCTCCCAGCTATGGCAACACACTCATCAAGGTTGCCTGCCCCAACCCTTTCGCATGGGGCAGTCGTTAATAAAGAAGTTAGGGTTACATTAGATAGGATTAGGAATAATTTCGCGTCGCGTGCAGTTACCCCTTTTAAAAATTTTCAGGTTCGCTCTTCCGGATCAACAGCTCCAAAAACACCTACTGGTCTGCATTCCAGAGGAAGGAAATTCACAGGCGTAAGGGTAATGCAGTTGAACATGGCCAGGTCGACAGTGGTGACTGGTGAAGTTCGGGAATTGGCTGCCGCGAAACGTCTTGACATTCTGCTATTGCAAGAACCACATGTCTTGACACGTCAAGGCAAACAATTCATTCCAGGTCTCGGTAGTTCCAATTCCATTTTTGCTGATTTCAGGAATTCTCCATGGGCTGCAGTTGTCATTTCTAATCCATTTTTTACAGGTATCCAGATAGCAGAGCTCAGCAACTCACACTGTTCCTGTGTTGAGATACAGACACCAAGCTTCTCTTTTTACGCCGTATCCGTGTACTTCCAATGTAGGGATAAAGGCAAGGAAAGAAAGAAGCATATTGAACACCTTTTAAAGGTAATCCGCCAGTTGAAATGGAAGAAAGTCTTGATAGGACTGGATTCCAATTCGCATTCCCCTCTGTGGGGCGGTATTGAAACCGACAAAGAGGGAGAGATGCTCGAAACTCTTATTGCAGAGCATAGGCTCACACTTGTCAATGATATTGTTCAAGGCCCAACGTATTCCAATGCCAGGGGATCGTCATTTATCGACGTGACCCTAGCAACATCGGGACTTGAACAAAGGGTCAATGACTGGAAGCTAAGGCCAACTTGGACGACAAGTGACCACACAGCTATAGATATAAGAATTGGAGTACCCAAAGTAAATCGAGGTAACTGCGTTTTTCGCACAAGGTTCGACACTCGTCGGGCCGACTGGGAAAAATTCAGCAGCACACTTCGGGAGCTTTCAAACTCCTTACTTAAGGTTATCCAACTTGACTCCCCCGCTTGAAGAAATGGCAAAGGCAATCACAGAGGTGCTCATTGAGGCCTGTGAAAAGTCTATGCCCCGTCGGCGTCGTATACGCAAAAAGAATCCGTGGTGGAACGAGGATCTTGAGGCGCAAAAGCAATCCTTATGCAGTTTGCGTCGCAAGACTCGTAAAGATAGAAATTGCGTAGAATTAAAATTAACTTATAGAAAAGCATTAGGCAAATATAGGGACGCGACGAGACTTGCCCGTATTCAAAGCTGGAGAGACTTCACATCTTCAGTCGGGAACGAAAACCCCTTTAGCTGGGTATATAAGAACTGCGCGGGGAAAATCCCTGTCAACAGTGCAATGCATACCCTCCGTAAGGGTAATGGCGAAACAAAAACAATGTTGGAAACCGCCCAACATCTTTTAGATACACACGTCCCAGATGACGATGTGGAAGTAGATGCGGTTGGGCTGATCTCATCCGCGGATCGGATGAAACTATCTTTAACAGAGCGCAGCGTAGAGTCCTTATTTCACTAACATCTGCTTACAGAACAGCCCCACTTATAGGACCACAAGCCATTGCAGGAGCAATGCCAATCAGGATCGCCTTGGACGAAAGAAGAGCAATCTACATGCTGAAGAAGAACGAAGCAGTGAACTTCAATGGAAAGATCTACAGACCAGACCCAGACCTTCCTCTTTCTATTTTCAGATCATTAAACAAAGCAGCAATCAAAGCCTGGGATGGAGAATATAAAGCAGCACCACACGGAACAACAACTCGTCTCTTTTTCAAATCCATTGTAGACCGCTTAGGTTGTACATCGTTTACGACTAATTCTTTCACAACACAAGTTCTCACCGGCCACGGGAACTTTAACGCTTACCTAAGCAGATTTGAACTTAGGTCCGTGGAGCCTTGTGACTGTGACGGAGTGAGCCGCGACGATGTGGAACACTTCCTCCTTAGATGCCCCAAGTACGATGCTCAACGTGTTGCACTACTTGACAAATGCGCAGATTTAGGATGGCCAGAAACAGCTAGGTCGCTTGTTTCAACCGAGTCATTTGAAGTCTTCGCAAGCTTTTGTTCTGAGTGTCTCTGGCTGAGAGAAGAAGAAAAAAAAGAACTTGTTTAATTTCGCCTCGACAACTAATCACCTGAGATTCGTCGGAAATCTCAGGCAAAAATGAAAACAGGCTCGTAAGCTTCGCGAGAAATCTGACTCATTTGACTGGTTCCCAATGGTCGTAAAAATCCCTGACATTCGAAGATGACAGGCACTCACCTTACCTTCCCTCCCTCATCTTGAAAATATATACTACCTGAACTATGAAAGCTTAGTCAGAGTAAGAAAACTCTTAACAGAGAAAATTTTAATATATAATTAACGGGGAAGCGAACGATTCTAGCCTCCCCACAAACCGGTGATTGATAAGCCATCACAACGAGCACACCTTCCCGAGGTTCCCCGTGTTAACTTGGATTCTCCCGTTGCGCCGTGATAGTGTACGCAAAGCAGTGGGAAAAAACAAGGAACTAAGTTGCTCAGCTACCGGCAGGTAGCCGGCTCTGGATTTTTCCAAGATCTCCCCGGAAGTATGCGGGACGCAAAAAGAAAAGATGGGTCTTAAACTCCCTCCTCGGAGGCATGTGACGGTCTCTGGCCATATACGTGTGCGACCACCCTACGGGTGCGAACAGGTTTATTCATGTTGGTTAGTTTTATATTATAATAAAATATACATTTATTCATAACTATATCTTATTGATATGTATAATTTTTATTTCAGAATTTGACTGTTACATCTGAACCCAACCAGGCACCGTTCAGTTTTATCGTACTACGTGTGGTCAATGCCAAGTTACAGATGGTTATTACCGTCTGACAATTAATATTGTGGATTATACTACAAATCAAAAATTGATCTTGGGCACACCAATCACCATTGCTGGTGAATTCTCACATGAATCATCATTTTTTCCGATTTCTAATATGGATGATATATCAATTAGAGAAGGAGATGCCATAATGTCTTCAAATGATTTGCGTTCTGGATTTCATCCAATTATTTCTTCAAAACGTCGTTGTATTGATGAACCAGCTAAACATGTTGTTCAACCTGTTGAACTTGAACAACCTGTTCAGCATGTTCAAACTATTCAATCTATACATCTTGCTCAATCTATACATCCTGCTCAAACTATTCAATCTGTACAACAGGTTGAACCTGTTGATTCTCCTGCAGTTCAGCTAGCTGATCGGCTAATGATTGGGAAAAAAAGAAAAAAAAAATAACTGTTCTTTAAATAAATAAATATATCTCTAACATGTGTTTTTATTATATTCATTCCACATTCTAGGGAAGTTAATAGGGATTTGAAAAATTTTTTAAATTCGATTTGAATCATCATCATTTTGGAGATAATGTTTTTATTATATTCATTCAACTAAGACCCTTGGCTCCATCTGGCAATTATCGACTGACACTATTCTAGGGAAGTTATTAGCGATTTTCAACATTTTTTAAATTGGATCGGAATCGTCGATATTTTCGAGATCATGAATCAATTCAGGTTTTGGAGCTCACCCCCTGGATGTTTTTGAATGTACCCTATATTAAAATATTCTTTTATTTTAAATAAATGAATAATAGTAACTAAATAAATATGTTGCCTATGTCACAATATTTGAATGTCATTTGATTTATATTAATTTAATTCATAAATTAAGTTCAAAAAAGTGCGATCATAAATAATAAAATCTAAGATATTTATCATCAAAATAATAATAATATATTTATATATTCTGACGACGTCAAGGATCTTTTTGATATTTAATCAGTGTATGTACATTTATTTTTCCATAATTTAATTTTTATGATTGATTCAAATATTCTAAATTGATAAACCTCACCCTTCACTTAAAAATATCACATATGAATTAAAATACGTTGTATTGATCAAAATTTTACATAGTAATACGTGGTATTCCCTTCAATGGTTCCTAGACTAAGTCTCGTGATTAGATCAATGAGTCGCCATATTTTAATGAGATGATACATTCGTTTTCTTCTTTACCCGTTTCAAACGATTTGACAAAATTCAATTTATATATTATTATTTTTTGCGGATGAGGAAAACAATCAGTTAAGGAAATAATAAACAGACATGAAAATAATTTTTTAAGTTTGGGTATTTCACTCCATGTTTCCGGTGTAAGTTTGCTTAAAAAAGTGTGAAAATTACAGGTTTTGGGCACATTCAATTTTTTAAAATGCCTGCACCTTATAAAAGACGTTCTATTGAAGAAGAAGAAGAATTCAGAAATTTCAAGACGACTTAAGCGAGTTAGACAACAACAAGATCGACGATCACATATTAAATTCATGGTACAACCAGTTGATATACAAGAAAATTATATAGGAGAAATGAATGTTATATGCAAACATTGCAAAGCTAAGCATTTCATATCTGAAGAAGTAAACAATAAAAAGAATTCATTTAATGATTGTTGTAATCATGGTGAAGTTAAACTTGAATTATTGCCTGATCCACCTCAATTTATTAAAGATTTATTCAATCGTAGTCACAAATAT
>WSYQ01000500.1:0-16828 GCA_011426435.1 Lysiphlebus fabarum
CAAATATCTGATAAAAAAAAATATATATAAAGTACTAAAATAAAGACAGAAAGACTAGAGTAAGTGAGAAAAAATGATATAATAATAAAAGATATGAAAGTCCAAAGTTGAAAAATGAAAAATAAAAAAATAAAAAAAAATATAATATATAAAATAAAATAAAATAAAATTTTAGTAAAAAAGAATAAAAGTAAAATAAAAAAATGAATCAGGGGGTTGAAGGATTTTTCAGAAAAGCTGATTGGACATGAACAAAAAAAGATAAAAATATAAAATGTAAAAAAGAAATATAAAAAATGAGGAAAAATGGCAAAATGACAAGTAAAAGTAAAAAATAAAAAAAAAAATGTAGAATTATGAGGGACTTCAGGTTTTTCGTCTGAGGGAAAAGAGAAGAAGACTATGATGTGAATGTACATGCGTTTTACTTTTATCAAAAAAACCATTCACACACGGTCTTGTCTCTATCCAATGTTTTATACAAGCCCAGCATTACAAAAGCCAAAAATGCATCACATATAAGAATCAACCAAAAGCACTCTGCATGTTGATACATATATTTTTTATTATCATTATTATCATTTTTATGTATGAATTTTTTTTTAAACAAAAATAATACGTATATGACAAAAATAATCAATAAATCATGAAAATTTATTGAAATAAAATATTCTGATTATTTTAAATAGTTTATTTTTTGGATAACACATTTTTTTTAATATAAATAGTATAAAATATGTGTTAAAATATTTGAAATATTTTCATATATTATTTGTGGATGAAATCTTGAGAGCTAAAAGATAAATGTACATGAGAGAGACATATATGAAATTTTTTTAAGAAAAAACATTACCACATACGAGATGGATATAGATTGATAAAGACACAGACATTTTAATGTTTGTAAATTGTTTATCCTTCAACATAACTATTTTCTTTAGTTGCGAAAGTAAAATATGACGAATGGAGCTCACTCAGCTTTCGTCATTATTTTGTCTCTTCAGTGTGTCATTTACATTTTACTTGTCATTTTTTTTGTTAGCAAAAATTTTTATTCAAAATATCATCGTATATCATTTTTCAAAATAATAATGTAAAATAATTTTAAAGAAATAAAGTAATGTATATATTTTTTTTTATTTAAATAATAATGGTCTTGATCAGTCATTTTATTTTTTGTCAAAGTTTTGTATGTTTGTCATTTAAAAATTAGTTGATTGAGTTTATTATAAAGAAAATAAAAAATATAAATCTTTAGATTAAAATGGTGTTATTATTTATATATTTAGTTGTTTGGTTTTTTTTTGTGACAATGAGCCAAGTTATATATAAAAGTTTTAATGTTGGTTTACTTTTTACCACTCTTGAAATGAGAGCCAAGTTTCTTATGAGAATTGGTAATACTAACTGATGATTAAATTTTCAACAAACTAAGTTTGATTGGAGTCTCATAATGATTCAAGTTTTCAAGAAAATTATCGAACCAAATTAACAGTCAGCTTACTGAAGCTTGTAATATTATATCAGAAAATAAATAACAATGTATTAAAAAAAAAAAAAAAAACAAAAATAATAATGAAATAATAAATGTGTGTATTTTTTCTTCATCTTGATATGTGTTACTATTGCAACATATCCTTCTTTTTTTAAAAACATTTTCATGATACTCATGATGAGCGTAAACACATTAACGTTGTTGCAATATCAAAAGAAATATAAAATATTTAATACAATATAAATAGCATATATGTATAAGTTGTCTCTCGAATGTTCATGACATCTTCAATTGGCCTTGTTCACATCCAGAAATAAATATACATACACGCATCTTTTGATTTTATCTATTTTTTTTTTATTTGCAAAGTTATATTTGTTATTTTATATTTCAAGTTTTTAAATTTATTACTGATCGTCAAATAAATTTTACAGATCTCAAAGATTGTAAAATAAATGCACTATTATTATATATATCACGTAAATGTCGTTTCATTCTAACAATAGATGAGATAAACAAATTTTTTTTATTTATTTTTGCATCTACTCGACACTTTAAGAATAAAATAAAAATTGGATAACGTTTTTTTGTATTTTATATTGTTTATATATCAGGGATTGTATAGATTTACTTTCGTTTTATTTTTCAACTGGACTGGACAGTAAACTGTCAATAACAACAACAACAACAACAACAACAACAACAAGTACCTATGTTTACTTGGCTGTATAATATACTTGAAAACATCTGAAATCATTGTGCTATCTCGCAACAATGCTCAAAGTATAAACTCAAATATTTTCTTTATTCAAATATCTATTATATTTCCACCTTTTAAACTTATCTCAATACAATTCTCATCTCCCCACAATTGTTAAATAAATAAATTTGGCAATGAAACTTTGTGTTAATATTATTTTCAAAAATAATTACCATATCATAAAAAAAAATATATAAATAAATAATATTATTGTATTTGAATTAAAGTAAATTGGTAATGCAAGACGTGTCATTGCACTTATTTATGTGTTTTTTATTTACGACTATGTGTACGACATAGTCACGTACAAGAATGTCGTGCAATCACAGTTACACAATCGATGTGTTAACTGTTCACCTCACACAAATTGACGGAAGTTATTTTTATAAATCATCAACAAATTTTAATAAATATTAAAACTTTCTATAAATACTATTTTTATATATATTAATAATATATTTACTTGATAACTTTGATAAAACAATGATAAAGAAAAAAATCATTAATTAATTTGATTTTTTCATTTTTTAAATAATCAATATTTAAAAATTTTTTTTTTAAACCGAATAGTTTACAAAGTACATACTTATTTTGATTGAAAAAGAAAATAATAGAAAAAAAAAACATACCTCAGGTTCAGTTGATACTTGAAGAAGAAAATAAAAAAAAAGTACCAGCTGCTGGTTCAGAAGAACAATTAAAATCTCGGTGGTCTGGCGCACTTGATCATGCACCCTATGCTGGATCATTCAGTCACGCATCAATGACATTGAGTTGATCGTTTGGTTCTTCTGAAACAATGCAAAATGAGATTTTTATTTTTTATATTATTTTTTATTCAAACAATAAAAAATAGATTGTTACAGTTGTTGAACAAGAGAATCGAGTATATGTATATATATAAAAAAAAAAAAAAAGACAAAGATAATGTTGAGAGTAGGGATGCAATTAAGGGCTTACAATGAAAATACGTGCGATCGACTAGTATAGTTTGAATTGCAATTGCATTTGTAATGCATATATAAAACACAAACACGTGTCACTATGTATTATATCATTTATCCTTGTTTCTTATGCAGATGTCACTTTCTATCACGTAAATTATACTGCACTTGTATCTCAATTGCGATGAGTTCGAGTCAACTTGATATGACATAACTTTGTCTATATTACTCTCTCTTTCTTTCTCTGTTCTATATAATTATAAGTCGAAATGAATAGCTTGAAATTTACACAATTGAATATGTATTCTATTTAAACTAAAGTGTGTTAACTGTATTTTATTTTGATTATTTTGTATCACCATTGAAATTATTAAATTAGCATGACTTTGAATCACGGTCATGGTTTGTTATTATAATTATCGTAATAATCATTTGTAAACTATTATGAAATAAATTTTTTTTTTCTTTTTTTTTATAAATAAATAATTAATTTTTTTTTTTTGTTTATATTATTTATTTATTTTGATAATAAAATTAGGGTTCAAAAAAAATAAAAAAATGCTCAAAGTTTTATGCTAAAATTCAAGTCTCTTGTGTAAAATAGAAAAATGAAAAAATATTAAGTCACGTAATATAATGGATACTTTTTTATTATTTATTATTATTATGTTATTATTATTTAAAAAAAATTTTTTATTCATAAAACGTAAGGTCAAATCCTCGGAACTTGAACTGTATGATTTCCGTGATCGTGATCTGACCGAGGATTATATACCCCTTACTTCAACTACCCTCTGTAGTATTATAAAATTCTATAAAAAAAAAAAAATAAATAAATCGAGGATGAAATATATCGTGACTGAAACAGTCATATATTTTTTTCACGTATTACGTAGATAAATAAACATGCACATATATATATATAAAATAATAATTATAATATAATATTTTCTTGGTATTTAAATTTGTATTATTTATTTAACCATAAAATAATTATATGATCAAGTAATAATTTTGCTAAATTAATATATATTTAAATGTTAGATCAGTATGAAAAATAATTTGTTAATAATTTTCTCATTAAGTATATTCATGTTAAACAATTATTACATCTTGCTACATAATTTAATAATCTATATAAATATACTTGGTAAGATAATCATCATCATAATCATCATCATCATGTGATCAAATATTTATGCTTATTACCATCATGAAACTGTTGAACTTTACAACACTTTACTCAAGTACTTGTTCATAAATAATCATAACCATAAATTAATAAAATAGATATGTATATTGCTGTGTTATTGAGGTAACAAGAGTTTTTTAAAAAAATGAATATATTTATGTATCTTTAAATCAAAGTTATTGGATATAAAAAATTGTAAAAAAAATTTGTTTATTTTCATGATTTAGTGGGGCTTCATGTTAAATTGAATACGCACAAATCCATTTCCATTTTGAGGGTGAAGAAAAAAAATTTTCCCTCGAAAAGCAGAAAAAAATATATATATCAGTTCAGTGTCTGTTGAAAAAAAGGGGATCTTTCTTTTGAAATCTTGTAGAAAAATGTATAAGGGAATGGGAAAAAAATCGTGTGTGTATGTGATTTGAAGTTTTTTTTTTTTATATTTTATGTAAGTGTCAACAAATGCTATATTTACAAGTAAAAAATCATAGGATGATCAATTGTATCAATACTGAGGTTAGCTGACAATTTCAATTTGTTCTTATCTATCAAAAACCAAAGTTGAAAAAATAATAATAAAAATGACAATAAGATTTATTCTTGTTTTTGATTTTATTCAGAATATAATAGAAAATTTTGCTATCCAAAGTTTTAGTAAAGTTATTCAAATCTTATTATTTGTAATAATGACTTCAACTATGAATCAGACTTTTGATTGAAATTTAATCAAAATCACGTAATTCAAAATTTTCAAACTTTCAAAGTTACGATTCAGTTGAATTTTGTCAGAAATCCTTTTACTATTATTTGTCAAAAGATATATAGAATTTATATAAAAATAATAATAAAAATATTTATCTTACAACGCAATATAACTGCGTGAATTTGACATCCCATTTTATCATAGAAATTTTTATTGAGGTTTGTTAAAAGGGTCTCAATTTGCAGTAAATTCTAGTATATAAAATTTAAAATTTTCAGTTCCAAAATTTGAAAAGAGATTGAAATTGCATTTGTAAAGACACATCCCAACATAATTCAAATAATAATTCAAATTAATTATTTATCAAAAGTAATAACTATTATGATAAAATGGAAATTAAAAAAATAAAAATTCAAGATAAATTTGTAATATAAAATGTTAAACCATCGATCATCATGACTGTATTGCAATTTACTTGGATATTGCACGGATGTACTAATTGCAAAATCATGTGGTTAATTTAAAAATGTCCATCTCATTTTAATATTGCATAAAAAAAACATAAATATATCTTGAAGAATTTTTTAAAAAGTAAATAAATAAATAAATATGGTAAAAAAAAATAAAAAAGAGAATGACAAGTGTCAGTGATCATTTTGAATGACATATTATCAGTAAAGATGATATATTATTACAAAATTAAATAAACTAAAAGTGCATTTAAACTGCAAATTACAAAATCATTAAATTCCCAAGTGAAATCATGTTTTTATTTTTAAATAATATTCAACTTGGTTTTGTTAAATAGTAAATAAATTTAGTAAATGCTACAAATTTAGTCAGCCAGTTATTTGATCATTGTCAACATTAATTATTATCTTAAGGTAAATTTGAAATTATTTAAAAATAAATACAAGATTTCATTTGGAAATTATATGATTTTGTAATAATTTATAGTTCAAATAAGTAGTGTGGTAAATTTCGTAATAGTATACTATTTTCTTTATATCGAATGAAAACTTGTTTAAAAATAAAATATTTTTTACATAATTTTATTTTCATATAGTGTTAAAGTTATTTAATACAGCAAACTGTTGGATTATTGACCTCCAAAAGTTTTTATCTATAGAATAATATAATATTTCAAATAAAGTATATAAAAGTTTTCAAATATGTATCATTATTTTGTTAAACAGTAGTTTATAAAAAATATTGTAAAAATAAGAATATCTTTTTTATTTTTTTTTTCAATAATGATTTTACACGTTCTTCAGTTCAGATTAAATTGAGACTCTTGAAAAAATAGTGAAAAAGGATCGCTTCAAGAAAATAAAAAATAAATACAGTCACATAGAAGGATAGAAAAAAAAAAAATATAAAATAAAATAGAGAAAACTACTTTGACTTGAAAAAGGCCAAGTGGAATAAAGTTGATCGATATTTCCAAAAGCATTTGAGAATTTGATATTTTGCAAGAACGATTATTTTCATGCCTCGTTTGATTGCACTCCAAAAACATCATTTTATTTTTATTTTTATTTTATCTTTTTCATGATGCTTTAGTAAAATAACCTTTTGTAAAAATACTTTTACCCTTAGTTTGGTAACTAGAGCAATTGGTTAATTTTATCTTAAACTTAAAATAGTATCAAAGTCAACTGGAAAATTATTATAAAGATAGTAAAAAAAAAAAAAATATCTAAAGTAAAATTTTACGAGAAAATAAAAAAAATAAACAAATTGTTTTACATTTACGTGATGTAATTCAACCTTCAACGTTTTTTTTTTTTTTTTTTTTTTTTTTCAATCCTAATGAAGGTAAAACAATTGTTTATATCCTTCTCTTTTTGATTTTATAAAAAAAATAATAATAAAATAAACATCATTATGATGTTGAACAATTCTCAATTTTCTGTAATTTATCACTTATCTCGAGGTTTCTTTTTAAATTTTACTTTTTTGCTATTAATTTTGTTTATTTATTTTTTAAAAATATATATAATCTATTTATTTATTTACAAGACTATATACAATGATAAATAATTGGTCTAACCTCGTATATGAAAACGCCCATGTTTAAGTTAACTTTCACTCACAGAATCGATCTAGACGATCTATCTATGCTGACCCAAAGAAAAAATCCAAGTGCTGCACTCAAAGAGCAGTCTTCAAATACACACATACACACATATGTACAGCATTGCACAATTTTATTTTTTTATGTATTTTTTTTTTCCCTATTACTGTGTTTTTCTCATTTATTTTCTTTTCATTATTTGTCTAGAATTTAAACATTTTCCACGATCCAAGATACACAGAGTATTTCAATGTTTTTTTTTTTGTTAAAATTATTTTCTCATATTTCAATGCAAGACTGTCCTTCTTCTTTTTTTAAGTGAAGACATGTATGGACATGACTTATTTATTTCATCAGTAAATACAATGTCTAAATGTTTATAATAAAAATAAATTTATTCAAACAATTATAACTAATTAATGTCGCATATAAAATGACATTAATTAACAGAGTGACAAGTTAATTTAACAAGATTGAAATATTGATGATGGACATGAGAATAAATATATATAAAAAAAATAATATAAATAACAATATATATAAATATAAATACGTTTGTATAAATATTTAATGGTAAAACTGATCAGTTCTACCAAACTCTTGTGTGGTAAAATTGGTGAAAGGCTGGACAATGGCCTGCGGCCTTCCCGCTCTTTTCATGATGCTGCCAATTTTATTTTATTTGCACTGGATAGATAACCAGTTGGATAACAAATCGATTATAACATCGATTAAATAAAGAGAAAAATAAAAAAAAAAAATAATTTATTTATATATATATATAACTATTTTTTAGAAAAAAAAATTTCATAATATGTATTGAAATTGTTTGAGATTATTATGTGATAAAATTTGTTGGAAAATTTTGTGAGGATATTTTAAAGACAATAGCATAAAATTACTAATCTCAAGAGATGCAATTTGTGGGAGTAAAACAGGGAGGCCAGAAATATAAATAATAAGAAAAGTGTGATAGTTGAAAAAAATAATAAAATACATAAAAAAAAAAAAAGGCGGGGATTAATTCGATAAAGAAAGGCTTTAGGTGTAGTATATAAAGAGACGGTGATCAGACGTTGTAGCATCATAATTCAGTTCGAAAACATGAAGGTGAGTACCACTCTTGTATTGCACATTATCTCAATTTATGTTTTGTATTATAATTTTTTCAAGTGTTGTGAAGAAAAAAAAAAAAATAATGTATTTTTTTAAAATATATTTTTAATAATAATTTCAGGCATTTGGACTTGTTATTTTATTTACCATCGCTACCTCAGCATACGGTAATTATCAATAATAATAATGACAGTAATATTTCTAATTAAAATGAGACAATAAATAATAAATAATTAAAAATAGCGTCATTATGGCATGCATGGCCATCAAGTAGTGTTGGATCAGGTTGGAATTATGGTGATGAAAATAAAATTATAAAAATCGTAACAGTCAGTGGTTCAGGATGGCCAAGTTATTCAAGTTCCAGTGTTTGGAAACCTAGCCAAAGTATTGGTTGGAAAGCCCCAAGTGTAGGTTGGAACAGTGGATGGAAACCAAGTGGTCGGTCAAGTGGTGTCAGTGGTATGTATCATCAATATATAATTTATATAATTTATTTAATTTATAAAATTAATAATAAATTTATTTGATAATTATAAATTGTAAATCAAATTGTTTTTTTCTTTTTTGAATTGATAAATGTTAATTTAATTAATTATATTAATGTCATTAATTTATCTATTGCAGCTGGTTGGTAGGAATTTTGTAGAGCTTGCATTTTACCCACAAAATAATCGAGATTTAATTATATTATCAACGTCAATTAACCACGCACAAATGTGATATACAATATCACTAGTGTCAGTAACCAAATAAAAAAAAATAAACTATGAGTATTTCAAATTTATATTTTTATATATCATTATTTGTGTTCTTTAAAAATTGAAAAATAAATCCAAAAAAAAATATAATATTATAAACATTTGTAAAAATAAATAAAGATACACAAGCAAGCCAAGATATTGTCAAATGTCAATATTATTTCTACGTACACTTCCTTCAAGTTTTTTTTGTTCATTTTGTTTTATTTTTTTTTTTTTGTTGTGTTTATTCTTGGCAATGCATTGTTTTATTGTTTGTTTGATTTTTTCGATGTTAAAGTTGGAGCATTAAAAATAAAATAAAAAATCTAGTAACCGGATGTAACTAAAAATCCGGCAATTCAAAACTTTGGTTGGCATTAAAGGATAAAAAAGAATAACTTCCGACAAATGTACCAATTTAACCCTTATTCGTACACAAAAATAACACTTTATTAAATAAAGATAGACAGTAAAAAAGATGACTAATTGTATTATTATTGAATAACATGTTAACGGAAATGAGTATACAATAGCATCGATATTACGAGGATCGATTTTGGAATATAAAATTAACGGTTGACGTTAATCGATGTTGTGGGGTGTTATAAATGACGTGCGTTAATTTACTATTTCATATTTTTTTTTTTTTACTAATATATCTTTCATTGTACTCGTACATTTACATCTCAATTAAAACACACTATAATATCTGATAAAAGCTATTTCTAATTAATCGTGAGATAAATTTTTTTACTCAAAATATTTATTGTTATTTTTGTCTATTGATATTATTTTTATATAAAATTTATTCATTTTCATTAATTCATGTATATAAAAAATTAAAATTTTGTTGAATAATTTCAATACGAGAAAAATTTTTAGTAATGAATACATATATGTATAAAGTTTTTTTTTTTAATTTTTTTATTTAAAGCAATCGAGACCTGTGTATTGATTGAATCTCGTTTTACCTAGATTCATTTTTTATTTTTTCGTCAATCGTTTCATTTATTCAGTTATTTTTATAATTTTTATTTCTCTATTTTTATAATTTTTTTTTTAAACCAGTTTTTCATAAAATCTAGTGTAGAAAAAACGTTGAGAAAAAAATTTAAAAAAATAAAATATCGAATGAAAACTCTGTCGAGTGCTCAGTGCTAATTGGACCCTTGGATATATATACACGAATTGAAGAATATAAAAGGTACCGCATAACTTCAACATCATGTTAAAAAAAATAGAAAAAAAAAATAATAATAATAATAATATTCACGTTGATACGACGAATTTGATATCTATTGTATAAATTTGCGAATAATAAATATAATGATGATAATAATAATAATGAATATTTCAATTAACATTTTTATCAATAATACAAACAATGAAAAAATTCATTTTTATTATTACTACAATTATTGATTTATCTTTTTTTTTATTTATATATTTTTACTATTTAAATTTCTCTTGAAACAATAAAATTTTAAAGATTGATAACTAATAAATTTTATAATATACATTAATATTAATTTTATAATATATTATAACACTTATTTGTTGTAAATTTAAACACAAATAACTTCAACCCCAATCGGCTTTTACCATCACCCTAACATTTACACTATTGGCAAGTACGAAGCCATTGCTGTTGAACGTTTGATTACAAATCACCCCCAATTAGAAACACTGTGCCTTCTCTTTCTCTATATATACCTATTCATCATCCCCAAAAATACTAAACTTTTTTATTATTTATATATATTAAATTTTCAATGTATTAATATTTTCCAATTATTTATTTTTTTGTTACAATAAATTTTTTATATTTTAATGTAAATGAATAATAAATTATATAATTCATTTAAAATTATAAAATATAAATAAATATACAATGAAAATTTTGTACATTGTAATGTACATGCAGAGAATAAAAATATAAATAAATAAATTAACTCATAGTATGTATTTCAGAGTGTAAAAAAAAAAATAAATAAATAAAATTTTCATCTTCAGTGCAGAAAATGTATATAACGTTGATAATAATTTATTATTCGGCACGTGTTATGAGCAACACACAAAACTGCAGTGACAAAATCAACAGCAGCAGCAGTGCAAGCAAAAATAAAAAATATAAAAGAAAATGGTAAATAAAATAAAACAAATAAAAAAAAAAAAAAAAGTGACATAATGAAATAGTAAAAAAATGTGATAAAATAAACATAAAAAAAAAAATCATTTTACAGAGGTAAAAAGCAAAAATCTATACAGGTATAAAATATATGTACACATTTACAAATTTATATTTTACTTGCTGTATATTGAGAAAATTTTTTTAAAAGTCAGCAGTTTAGTTTCCACTCAATTTTAACTTTATATTTTTTTACTATTATTATTTTTATATATAAAAATATAAATTTAGTGAGAACAATGCTTCGAAAATTTAAATAATATTTTATGCTATTAAAAAAAACAAAAAAAAGAGTATTAAAAAGTCAGCAAAATTAATTGTTTACTATGCATTTAATGAATCGAAATTTTTACAAATATTTTATTTTTATTTTTCAGCTTTATTTCATTTTTAATTTATGCGGTTTTTTATTTTTCTCGTTTATATTTTTAGTATAAAAATATATATGTATGTGTATTTAAAAAATATAAAAAATTTATATGATGGTTTTGGTGTGGTGATGTGATAACATCAATCCACACAGTAGGATCTCAATGGAGATGTAAAACCAAGAGTCGAGTCAGAAATGAGTTTCATGAATCGTTGCTTTGAATCAAAAGAAAAAAAAAAATTATAAAAAATTTTCATTTGTATATATCTTCATTGCACTGTGTCATCATTCATCATACATATATATATATATTTTTTTGTATTTTCACCCTATCTACTTTTTTTTTTTAACAAATATCATCGCATTGCTTGTATATGCCAAAAAGCCTGCGTACATATTTTTTTTGTATCAAAACTCACAATCTCTGTTATATTTTTGCATTTTTCTTTTCGTTTCTTATCTTTTATATTTCTCGTATCTTATTTGTTCCAATTGCTTCTTCTACTTTGTAGAGAGCTTTAGGGAAGACTAAAATTGCTGATTAGAATGTCAGGATGTCTGAATGATTCTTCTCATTTTAAACTGAGACTTCGTACATAATTGTAAAGTCGGTTTCATCGTCTACATAAAACCCCTCAAGGTATTTTCAATTTCGAATTGTTATAAATATATATACAAAATAAAAAGTTGAGAAATGAATGAAAAAAAAAAAAAAAAAACAATGCATATTTTAATATTACTTTATGTAATATAAAAAAATTTAAAGTTAAGTTTTTTTTTATTTTTAGCTTCTATGTATTTGCATCTTTGTAATTTTTTATTATTATTTATTTTTTTAAAAAAAAGATATTATTAAAGTTTTCAATATATATTTTAAAAATTTTCTACAAGTAATTTTTTTAATATTTAACCTTCTTGTTCTATTCATTGTCCAAGTATATTATATATATTCATAAATTTACACAAAAAGCTCAATTTTAAAATTAACTATGCACTTGCATCTGTGAATTTTTTTGTGAGAATTTTGTATATGTTTTATTATTTTTTTTTTCATGTCACCACGAGTTGATGAAGGAAAGCATGGAAAAGATTAAAAAATATAAAAATGAGGAGAAAATAATTAACAAGAGAGACATCAGAAAATCTGTCCGAAAGAAGAAGGAAGTTATTTTGATGAAAAAAACAGAAAAAGTTTAACAGTGGTTTTTTTAAAAAAAATATATATATATATAAATATAAAATACTGGAACGTGTCAAAGTGGCAACCGAGTGGCATTCACAAAGTTCTCTCAAACTTCGACTTGAAAAGCTCAAGTTTCACATTCTCCCATAAATTTTCATCCCTTTTTTTTTTTTACCTTTACACATAAACCATCTTTTCCAAGCTTTTTTTCTAAAACGAAAACTAACGTGGCAACTCTGCGAAAATATTTGCAAGATATACATTTATTATTTTTTTCAGATATTTTTTTTTAACCGGTCAATTGCCTCTCCACCATTTAGATGACTCCTAAAAACATTTAAACCCATAGAATTGTTTTCAAGATTTTTTTTTCTAATTAATTAGCAATTTTCTTGAATATTACTTTTAAAAAATCTGAATTTAATTATGACTTTCCACGTAATTGAAAAATAATAACAAAAAAATATTTTCAATAAATATAAATACGGTTTAAAAAAAAAAAAAATTGAAACTTGCTAATATTTAAATGAAAACTAAATTTTTTTATTTTAATTATATATTGTTATTCTTTATTTGTTTAAATTCTATTTATATTTTCTATACCCTTCAAAGTCCGAAGTAATTAAACTATTCTAATTAACTTATGCAATGAGCGTAAATCCTCTGCTATTTGCATTTTTTACTGAGTTGTAAATCTTGCTATTTATTTAATTTTACTCGATATTTGAATGAATTAAAAAAATATATGAAAATTATATTCTATAGATTATTTTGTATATATATTTAATCTTGATCAATTAATATTTTTATTAAAATGAAATTGTTATTGCAACTACATATTATATAGTATAAACAATAGATACACCCAGATTACATGTATGAATTAAATATAAATATATATATATATATATATAATCACACTCATAAAATATCTACTAATGCATTTTGAAAATCTAAATTTAAAATACATGTTTTAAACATGCGTCTATACTATAAACACGTATAACTATTATAGTATATAGGATTAGAAATCAATTAATGAATAATATATATTTTTGTTAAAATAATTATTTAAAATAAAAAAAAAAAATATACAAAATAAGATAGACAAGTATTTGAGAGTTTGTGATGATATGGAGATTGTGAATTGCTTAATTTGGTTGGTTGACTAATTAAATGTTACACGTATCATGATAGATTGAAATTCAAAGACCGAACACAGAGAAGGAGGATATAATACAGTAGGTAGTATTTAGATGAGTAAGAGCAAAGGGGTGTGCCATCGATTACTCGATCAATTTGCTTGGGGATTTGTTCATGTTGTCATCATCATCTAGCTAATACATACCAAGGTGGTTCAACTTGTTTCAATGATTTCTCTTTTTTTATTAATTAAACTAATGAAAAATTATAAAAGTTGATAGTTATTTAAAATAAAAATAAAGATTAAGAATGTATATGGGTTTTTAAGAGTATAAAGGGTCGAAGGCCATTGAAAAAAAAGTCGTGGAGTCTTTTACTTCGCACTTGACAAAACAATAGTCGGAGTGAGTACAGTGATAGAGACAAAAAACCTTGCAGTGAAAAGCATTGCACAATTGTCGAGTAAAAAAATAAAAAATAGAAAAGGGTAGTTTGAGGGGGAGGCATTATAAAATTGGAATGGAGATTTTATAGGGGAACGTCAAGAGAATGCTATAATGTTGGAAATAGACCCAGGGATTCTATAGCCTCGGGTTGGATTTTAACGACGTGCTCGGACACAGTGGCTGCGTTTTTCCTTCTATTCCCTTCTTCATTTATCCTCTTTTTGAATTATTTTCTCACTCACTGGACTCTTTTTCTTTAAAACTCCCTTGGCTAGCTAACTCATTGTTTTTTAATGTTTTTTCATCCTCACATTTAAAAAAAAAAATCAACAATTTTTTTTATACACAATCCTTTCTTGTTTTAATACTAGTTATTTACATCTATTTGAAGATTGTGCTGAACTTTGACCCAAACTTTGATCGCCGAACTTGGGTCTGTCATTTGAAAATAGTGCATTTTCGTGGGAAAAAATTTTTCTCTGTTAAATTTTCATGAGATTATTATTGAATTAAATTAACAACACTAAAAGACAATGTTCCAAACGTCAGATAAATTATTTCTAATGATTTTAAGAATTTCTTGAACTTTGACGCAAACTTTAACTTTCAAAACAGGATCAGTTTTGTAAAAATATAGAGCATTTTGGTTAAAATAAATTTTTTCGGTTAAAATTTAATAAGATTATGATTGAATTGAGTGAACAACAATAAAAGACGTTGTTTACAAGCATAAAATAAATTATTTCTATTCATTACGAAATTTTATTGGACTTTGACGTTAACTTTCATCTCCGATTCAGAGTTGTCATTGAGAAAATAAGACATTTTGATTAAAATAAATTTTTCTCAATTAAATATTAATAAGATTATGATTGAATTAAGTTAACAACAATAAAAGACGTTGTTTACGAGCATAAAAAAAGTTATTTCTATCCATTACGAAATTTTATTGGACTTTGACGCGGACTTTTACCTTCGGCTCAGAGACATCTTTTAGAAAATAAGACATTTTGGTTAAAATAAATTTTTCTATTCCAAATTTTAATAAGATTATGATTGAATTCAATAAACAACAGTGGAAGACGTTGTTTCCAATCATAAAATAAATTATTTCTATTCATTACAAAATTTTATTGGACTTTGACGCAGACTTTTACCTCTGACTCAGCGTCATCTTTGAGAAAATAAGACATTTTGGTTAAAATAAATTTTTCTCAACTGAAATTTAATAAGATTATGATTGAATTGAGTTGACAACAATGGAAGACGTTGTTTACAAGCATAAAGAAAGTTATTTCTATCCATTACGAAATTTTATTGGACTTTGACGCAGACTTTTACCTCCGGCTCAGAGACATCTTTGAGAAAATAAGACATTTTGGTTAAAATAAATTTTTCTATTCCAAAATTTAATAAGATTATGATTGAATTCAATAAACAACAATGGAAGACGTTGTTTTCAATCATAAAATATATTATTTCTACTCATTTTGAAATTTTATTGGACTTCGACCCAGACCTTTAACTCCAACCCATGGTCATCTTTGAGTAAAATAGGGCATTTTGGTTGAAATAAATTTTTCTATTCCAAAATTTGATAAGATTATGATTGAATTCAATTAACAACAGTGAAAGACGTTGTTTCCAATCATAAAATAAATTATTTCTATTTATTTCGAAATTTTATTGGACTTTGACGTTAACTTTCATCTCCGATTCAGAGTCGTCATTGAGAAAATAAGACATTTTGATTAAAATAAATTTTTCTCAATTAAATATTAATAAGATTATGATTGAATTGAGTTAACAACAATAAAAGACGTTGTTTACAAGCATAAAAAAAGTTATTTCTATCCATTACGAAATTTTATTGGACTTTGACGCGGACTTTTACCTTCGGCTCAGAGACATCTTTGAGAAAATAAGACATTTTGGTTAAAATAAATTTTTCTATTCCAAAATTTAATAAGATTATGATTGAATTCAATCAACAACAATGAAAGACGTTGTTTCCAATCATAAAATATATTATTTCTATTAATTTCAAAATTTTATTGGACTTTGACGCTAACTTTCAGCCCTAACTCAGAGTCATCTTGGTGAAAACAAAACATTTTGGTTAAAATAAATTTTTCCATTCCAAAATTTGATAAGATTATGATTGAATTCAATTAACAACAGTGGAAGACGTTGTTTCCAATCATAAAATAAATTATTTCTATCCATTACGAAATTTTATTGGACTTTGACGCTAACTGTCAGCCCCAACTCAGAGTCATCTTGGTGAATACAAGACATTTTGGTTAAAATAAATTTTTCTGAGTTATAATATCATTAGATTATCATTGAATTGAGTTAATAACAATGAAAGACGTTGTTTGCAATCATTAAATTAATTATTTTCATGTATCTTGAAATTTTATTGAACTTTGAAGCAAACTTCTATCTCCGACTTAGAGTCATCTTGG
>WSYQ01000501.1:0-167662 GCA_011426435.1 Lysiphlebus fabarum
AAAATTTTCCGATTTTTTTCAGTGTTGAAAAAGTTTAAATACCTCTTCAGTTATTATATTTGCTTGATAAAAATCAAAAAATTTTTTAATAAAAACATTCAAATACCTCCTTGGTCATTATATTCGCCTGATACAAATCAAAAATTTATTAAAAAGTATTCCTATCGAAGTGTTCAGAAAAATTAAGCGCGGAGCAATGTGCGAGAGAAAAAGATTTTACTTATTGATATCAATCATATCAAGAATAAATTTCGGTGAAAGTGCACTTTTTATAATAGGAAAGGATTATACAGTTGTTTGAAAAATAATAAAACTAAATTTTTTATTTAATTTTTTTTTTTTTAATTACAAAATTTTCATCCATACATTTTTGTAATAATTAATGAAATTATGAATGAATAACTTGTAAAGTCAAAATGTAATATTAATGTTAATCTAAATACCAAGTCCTTCATCATGAATAAACATAATTTTATGACTTTTATCCATAGCTCTACCAGATTTTGGTCCTTTTATTAAATATGTTAAATTACTATATGCATTAAATACAAAATCTTCTTTAAGATATCCATTTATAAGAAGAAAACCAATAATATTTTCACCAGCTTCTTTTGTAAATTTTGGTACAGGTATACTTGATACTCTGTGTGATGCTGAACCTTTCGAAAACCATGCATCAATTAATTTAATAAGTGTTAAATTTGTATCACTTTGTGATGCTTTATCAATTATTTGATATATTTGACGACAATAATTTACAATATCCGTTTCTTTAATTTTTTTAGGACAACGACAATGATCACACATTTCAGAACAATCATTTTTATTCCATTTTTCTTCAAAATGCGTTGCTATTAAACTTCTTCTACATGTTTGTGGATCTAAACAATATTCAAGTATTTTATATAAATTTTGTAATCCAACTTTATCACCAATAACCATTGGACTTAATCTAAATACATCAGCAAGACGATAAAGTACAATACAAACTGATTTTTTACCATCACGTCCACTTCTACCACTTTCTTGATAAAAATTTTCCATTGATTTTGATATACAATGATGTATTATAAAACGACAATCAGATTTATCAATTCCTAAACCAAATGCAATTGTTGCAACAATTGCTTGATATTCACCACTTATCCATCTTGAATATATTTTTGAACGTACTTCAGGTTCAAGTATAGCATGATAACAACCAATTTTAAGTCCTTTATCACGTAAATCAGATGTTAATTGTTCTGCTTCTTTAATTGTTGTAGTATATATAATACCAGATTTATCAGCAAATCTACTTTTTAAAAGATTTTGAATCATTGAAATACATACATCTTTATCTGCTGGTTTTCTACGTACTTCATAAAATAAATTTGGACGATTAAATGGTGCTCTAAGAACAAGACAACCTTGTATATCTAACATTTTTTGTACATCTGTTATTATTTTAGCTGGTGCTGTTGCTGTTAAACCAAGTATTGGAACACCAGGAAACATACTTTTTAAACACATTAAAAATTGATAATCTGGTCTAAAATCATGACCCCATTGACTACAACAATGTACTTCATCAATAGCAAACATTGTTAATAATTTTAAATTAAATGCTTTTTGTACTTTTGCCATAAAACGTTTTGATTTTTTCATATATTCTGGTGTTATATATATTAATTTAATATCATTATTTTTACCTTCAAGTGCATCCATCATTGATTTAGTTATATCTTTATCTGTTTTTGCATTCATCATACCTGATTTAACACCAATTCTTTTTAATCCATGTAATTGATCTTCCATTAATGAAATTAATGGTGATATTACAATTGTAACACCTTTTGATATAACTGCTGGTAATTGATAACATAAACTTTTACCACCTCCAGTTGGCATAACTAATATTGTATCTTCACCAGATAATACTGCATTCATTGCTGATAATTGATGTTGACGAAATTTTTTAATTTTAAATGTATCATTAAGTTCTTTTTCAAGTTTTTTTGACCATGAAAATGTTGATTTTTCCCAATTTTTATTTGCTGTTTTTAAACTTTTTTTTAATAATTCATTATCTTTTATTTTTTCTTTTCTTTGTGATAATAAAAGTCTTTTTTCTTTTAATTTATCAATTTCTTGGTCAATTTGTTGAAGTTCAAAATCAATTGCTGCAATTTCATCATCAGCAGTAACTAAAAAATTTATTTATTATAAATATAAAAATTATTATTGTATTATATTTTTTTTTATAAATGATAGAATCATTTTTAAAAATATTTTACATACCATTATAAACATCATCTTCATCGTCAATCATTACCACATTGTCATCTTCCATCATAAATATAATTTGAACCAATTTAAACTATTCTGAAAAAAAAAAAAAAAACACACAATGTTATTGTTTTGTTTATTTGTTATTTTATAATAATATAATATATGATAAATCTAATTATCTAATGATAATCTATTTTTATGACAGGAAATAACCTACTTTATCATAATAAATTTATAAATAAATTAAAATTAAATAAAATTATTGAATGACATCAAGTATATGTTGACAATTGATTATCTATACCTATATATTATTGAATAAAAATTTTGTGTTTACATTTTATTAACTGATTGTTATCAACACAGTTTTTTTTTTTTTTTATTCACGTTTATGATGACAACTTAACTTGATCAGCTGACTACAAAACCAACCTGACTTTAGCAAAGCACAAAAAAATTGTAAAAATCTATTGCTTTTAATTTAATTGTTTAAACAATTTAGTATCATCAGTCAAACAATTGATTAGCTAATTATTTGTTTTTTTGTTTTTTTTGCAACTATATGTTTTTAAGAACTACAAAAATTGTTCAGCATTTTACAGCTGCCTATTCAACTGGTAATAATCATTATATTCTATACCTATACATAATTGAAAAATAATTATTGAAATTTTATTAAATTATTTTGTTTATAGGTATATTAACAAAAAATATAGCAAGCAACATGTCAACAAAGCTTCACAGTTTAAGAACAAAAATTCAAGGTCAAGGAATGAGTGTTGAAATACTTCCAGCACTTGGTGATAATTTTATGTATCTAGTAAGTAAATTAAATTATTAAAAAAAAAATGAATTAATATCAATTAATTATTATTTTCTTGAAGATTGTTGATAACAAAACAAAAGAAGCTGCAATTGTTGATCCAGTTGATCCTGAACTTGTTTCATCAGCTGTTAAAGAAAGTCAAGTTAATCTTACCAAAGTATTAACGACTCATCATCATTGGGATCATGCTGGTGGAAATAAAATTATATCAGAAATGTTTAAAAACCTTGAGATTATTGGTGGTGATTCAAGAATTGAAGCTGGTAATCATATTGTTCATCAAGGTGATACATTTAATATTGGAAATCTCAAAGTTGTGTGTTTAGCAACTCCTTGTCATACAACTGGGCATATTTGTTATAATGTCACAAGTGATCAGGATGATGTACCAGCTGTTTTTACTGGTGACACATTATTTATTGGAGGATGTGGAAGATTTTTTGAAGGAACTGCTGAACAAATGTATAAAGCTCTTGTTGAAATACTTGGATCATTACCTGATACAACTGTTAGTAATATAAAAATTTTCAATTATTACACTTTATAAAAATTACATAATAATAATTAATCCAATTTTTTTAGAAAGTATATTGTGGACACGAGTATACTTGTAAAAATTTACAATTTGGTTTAGCTGTTGAGCCAAATAATGAAAATATAATAAATAAATTTACATGGGCAATGTCTGAACGTGAAAAAAAATTACCAACAGTACCAAGTACAATTGGTGATGAAAAAATGATAAATCCATTTATGCGAGTACATGAAAAAACAGTACAATTACATACTCATACAACTGATCCAATTGAAACAATGTCATCATTGCGTAAAGAAAAAGATAATTTTTAAAATAATAATTATTATTACAGCTGTATTAAATATTTAATTTTAATAATTTTATAATATACAAATATAAAAATTATTATTAAATTTATTAAATACCTATACTTTTTTTTTTTTTTTTGTTTTATTATTTTTTAAAAAATTAATTTAAATTCGATGTATTTTGACTAGGTGTATCTTCATTTTTTTTGTTATAAATTTGCATTTCAGCAACATATTTTTCTTTAGAACGTTCATACATATCATAATATATTTTTTTATCATCAGAATTAAGTGATTTCCATGTTGTTGCTAATTGTCTTGTTAATTCTTGTTTACTTGGTTCTGGTGAACCAGCAAGTCTTTCCATAACACGAGGTCTTTGTTCTTGACAAAATTGAAAAAATGGATTTGCTGGTCTTTTTGGTGCATTTGGATCACTTTTTCTTTTACTACCTTTTTTTGATTTTTCATCTTTTTGTTGTGGTATACATTTTATTGATTTTTCAATTTTAATTGATGATTGAAATACATTATTTTCTTCTAATACTCCCATTGGTGCATCACGCCATTTATCACCATGTTTATCAAGACGATTTATTAAAAATCTAATTATATAATAAAATATAATAATTATAATATATATTTATATAAATAAGATCAATATAATTTGAATAAACTTACTTTTTTTCTTTTCTCGTACGTTTTAATAATTTTCTAATTTTTTGAATTCTGTAGACTAATCTTTCATTATCCTTGAATAATAATAACAATAAGACAATTGAATTAATTTTGTTTTTTAATTGTTTGAATATTTATTTACCTGCTGTAATAATTCACACCTGTCAACTAAATGTTGATATTTTTTTTTATAAATATTATATTCATCTTTTTCAATATCAAAATCTGATTCGTCAGACATTTTATTTTACTAATTAAATATTTTTATTTTTAATAGATTAATTAAAATTTTTATAAATTAACTTTTTTTAAATAATAAACATACTATATTTTATATATCTATAATTATAATAATATTTATTTGTTTTTTTTTTTTGTTTATTTCTTAACTCTAGGTTAAGTTTTTTTTTTTAGTTTTTTGGTGAATTTTCATGAGTCGACAATTTAATTGACAAGGCCAATCAAGGCCAGTGCAAAATTAATCAAAAAAAAAAAAAAAAAAGTCACCTAGCCACCTAGGTCAACCTAGGTCCTAGACTCCTAGAAGAAGAGAGAGAGAAAACCTATTTTTTTTTTTTTATTATTATAATAATGGTCCACGTGACAGTTTGTTTGTCTTCAAGCTGTCATAAGTTATTTGTCAATTGAAATCAGTGTAATAAACAATTAAAAAAAGAAAAAAAAAGAAAAAAATAAATCATTTAATCATCACAACAAATGATGAATAAAGTAAGCTTTAATTATCTAATTGTCAAATGAAACAAGTGTCATGTTATTTGCTTTTTTTTTTCTACAATTTTGTTATTACATTTTGTCTATTATTATTTATAGATTTATTTTGTATCAAATTTTTGTGTTTTATTATTTTAATTAATTTATTATTATTACTGTTGTTGTTGTTGTTATTGAGTTTATTTTATTTTTATTTTTTTAGTTTAGAGCAAAGAGCATGATGTGTTTTGTTATCTTCTGTTTATAAGTTTATTATTTCTTTTGATAAACAAATTTTTAAAAAATAAATAAATCAAACAATTGTATAAAAAATGACAGAACCTGAAAGTAGTGTAGCAGGTTGCATTAGTGAGGTGACACTTGCAATAAGTAAAGCGAGAAGTTCTAATCAAAATATTGCAAGAAGAGTACTGGATAGTCCAGACTCTGATGAATCTGGACGTTCACAATCATTTACAGTACAGAGTTATGATTATAATGAAACAAATACCAGTACAAATAATAATATAAATAGTACTAATTTGGAAGATAATATTCCAGATTCATTTAATTGTGAACAACTTAGAATACCAATTGTTGGATATGAAGTCATGGAAGAGAGAGCAAGATTTACGGTATTTTAATTATGTTTTTTTTTTAATTAACTATTTGAATATTTTGTTTGATATTGTTAAATTTATATTTACAGGTTTATAAACTCAGAGTTGAATTGAAAACTGGTGAATGCTGGTTTGTTTTTAGAAGATATACTGATTTTGGTAGATTATTATCACAATTAAAAAGACAAAAATTATCTGTATCACATTTATCATTACCAAGAAAAAAATGGATTGGTGATAATTTTGCACCAAGTTTTCTTGAAGATAGAATTCGTGGACTTCAAACATTTGTTAATGATATATTATCAAGTCCAATTTTAATTAGTAATATAAGTGTACGAGAATTTTTTTGTCTCAATGAACCACCAGCTTTATCTGATACAGCTGAAGAAGCTAGAGTAAGAAAATAATATTTATATTTATTATTTTAATTAAATAATAATAATAATTATTACTGTAATTTTGTTAGGCAATTTTTGAAGCATTGGAAGATACAATTTATCACTTGAGACAACAATTGAGAGAAAAAGATGCTGAATTAATAGCTGAAAAAAAAATAACAAATGAACTTCGAATAAAAATGGAGGAGCTATTAGAGTGAGTATAACAATTTATTTATATATATGGAAAATTGCTTAAAAATATTATTAAAAATTATAAACTTTTATTTTTTAATCTAGAGAAATGCAACGATGTCAAACTGATGATAAAGAAAATTTTTCAGTTAAACTATAGGTAAAACAACATAAATATATCTATAATAACGTAAACAAAAATTTTTTTTTATTACAAATTTATAAATACTGTTGTACAATGTTAATTGTGCATATTTATATGAATATATTTATTAGCTGAAAGCTAATTTTTTATATTGATATTTTCTCGAAGAAAAGTTGAAAAATTTTGTCGATTTTATATAAAACGAAAAAAAAAAAAAAAAAAGAAACAAGATCTTATATGGGTCTTTATATTTTATTGTTTATTAACAAGTTATATAAATATTTATAAAATTTTATTCCTTATCTTATGGCACGTACTTTGTTGGATAATAATAATAATATAATTATTTACAAACTAGTTTTGTTATCAACATCTGGTGCAACAACTTGACATGTGAGTTGTACAAGTTTAGTGAATTTTTCTGAAACAAAACATATGACAATAAAAAACATATAAATACTTATAATATACTTATATAGTATCAAAACTAAAAAATAAAATTAGAAATTATACTTACGAGATAATTGAGTACACCTTTGATTGTAGACAAACAAATGGTAAACTCCAACTCCAATAAAAATAAAAATAAGAGCAAAAAAATATTTTAATGAAGGCTCATGAACTATTGGTGTAACTGCAAGAAATATAGCAATAAATAATACAAGCCAAGGTATAAAAATTGGTACTTTATAAGGTCTTGGTGCATCAGGCTTTGTCTTACGCATAATTAAAAGTGCAACCATAGCAAGACCATAAAATACCCAAGTTAAAAAACTAGCAAAGTCAATGAGTGCATGAATATTTCCAACAAGTATACAAATAAATGAAATAAGTCCTTGAAGTATTACTGATGCAGCTGGAGTCATTCTTGTTACATGTACAAAACTAAAAACCATAGGTACATGACCTTCTTGTCCTGCAACATGACACAAACGTGCTATTCCAAATTGTACACTGAGTGCACAACCAAATGTTGATATAGCAACACCAATTGGAATTAATATAGCTATCCATGGTGGTAATACTTTTTTGGCCCAGTCAATAGCCACAGCATCAGAGTTTATCATTTCTTCACGTGTCAAGACTGACATATAAGCAAAATTCATGGAGACATAAAGAACTGTGATGATTGGAACAGCAATTAAAATACTTCGAAGTATATTAACTTCAGGTTTTTTAACTTCTTCAGTGACAATTGTAGCTGATGTCCAACCATCATATGCCCATAATCCTGAATAAAATGCAAGTGCAATATTTCCTGGTGATGTTGATGTACCTTTAAAAGGATCAACTAGTAATTCAGTTTTTCCACTTATCAACCACGATATTCCTCCACCAATAACAAGCAAACATGCTCCAACTTTACAAAATAAAAATATATTTTGAAGTTTAACAAAAAGCTTGACACTTGTAAGATTGATGAATGTAATTAAGCAAATAGCAAGTAGTGCTACAATTTTTTCAAGTAATTTTGTGTCTGGACATAGTCCAGTTATTAATTCTGAAAATGGCTGTATAGAATATTTGGCAAATGTTAAAATTATTATTGATACTTCTGCTGGACGAAGTAAAAAAACACAAATCCATGAACAAATAAAAGCTGGAAGTCTTCCTGTATATTTATGAAGTGGACCAAATGCTTCAATAAAATAAGCATATTCAGCTCCACTACGTGGTACTACTGTGCTTAATTCAGCATAAGCTAAAGCACCAAGTAGTGATAAAAATCCACACGATGCCCATACTATTAAACAGCAACCAATAGAGCCAGTCTCTTCCAATGCTGTTGTTGGTGATACAAATATTCCAGATCCTAAAAAATTACATTAACATACAATTTTATTAAAACAATTATTATAAATTATTTTTTTTATTCTCGTAAATCAACAAGTCTTGATAAAATTTCTAAGAAAATTTTTATATTTTACCAAGACTAACTTTTAAATTTTAATTAAAATTTAATTTAAAAATCTTTGAATATATTATAAATTATCATTTATCTTTTAACTAAAATTTCATAGTTGTATTTTTTTTTTTTTTTTTTAAATGAAATAATCTCATTTCTTTTCATTTCAACTAATCTATTTATAATAAAGTATTATGAGCCAAGCATGTGTGACAACACAAAAAAAAAACTTATTATTTATAAATTAAATTATTTAAATTTTAAATTTATAAAATTTTACCTATCATGACTGCCATTATGATACTAACAGCACTGAATAGACCAAGTTCCCGCTTTAATTCAATCTTTTGTTGTCCTTTCTCCACATTATTCTTTGACATATCCATCACGTGTTATTATTTATTTATATTTATTTATTATTTATAAAATTGCAACTTAAATTGACGAAATATTTTTTTTCAAATAATACACTAAGTAAATTATTTTTAAGTTGATAAATTTATTTAATATTATTTTTTTCTGCAACAGGATATAATTTTTTTATGTCAACGTGTTTAACAAGTAGCAACTGGTAGCAACAACTAACAGAGTAACAACTGTAATTGGCGCTGTGTTCACTTAGAACTGACTGAGATTTTATTTGACTATTAGATACTCTCTCCACAACACTAGAGTTGCTTTGAGTTGTTTATTGTGATTGTAGGTAACATAAATGATGAGACAATCAGTTAGGACCGATAAGAAAACGACACGACTTTCGTTGAAATTCCTACACACACAACTGAATAACTTGAATATATTTTTTTTTAATTTTATTTTGTGTATCTAATTTCGACAGCTTAAATTGCTTGTGTGTGTATATATTCAAAATTAAAAATAAAATAGCAAGCTAATCATAAAATGAAAATTATATTCATATATGAATATATATATTTATTTATGTTAAAAAATTTTATTTAACATATTGCATATTATTATCAAAATGTATAATAATATTGATCAAATAGAAATTTTATTTTATTTGAAAATTATTTAAATTATTACATATTTTATTTTTACATACATATTAGTTGATTCCTGAGAGTTTAAAAATATTTTAGTATTTTTTTTATTAACATCGGTTTTTGTGTAGAATATTTATTTACAGAAAAAAATATATTTTAATTAAAATGAGCTTAAATAATTGAAAGAATTACAAGGTTTATTTTATATTTTTGATTGAGCAATAAATTAATTTTAAAGAAAAAAAAAAAAAATTCTTAGTTTGAATGATTATCTGATGCTGCAACTTGACACAACACTTGAATAAAATATGTAAATTTTCCTGTAAAAAAAAATTTAATTTATTAGTAAAAAAAAAAAAAAAATATTTGCAATATTTCTCGCAGATATATGCTAAATCAATTAAATTACTATTGACTGATGAAGGTTTAACGAAAAGAAAAGAATTTTGTTTTTGAATTTTAGTTATTATATGATAATGAATTTTTTTATTTTAAAAAATACGATAAATGATCGTGTCATTCATGAATAAATTATTAAAATATTTTTAAACTTGATGTTTATTTATTTTTTTTTTGATATATTGACTATATATCCATTTATGAATACATGAATATTAGAAAAATCTTATTTTTAATATAAAAACCAATACGAGTATATTGATATAATATTATGATTTAAATTTTATCTTAATTTATTGTTTAGAAAAAATAAAATTAAAAAATTATACTTACGAGATAATTGAGTACACCTTTGATTGTAGACAAACAAATGGTAAACTCCAACTCCAATAAAAATAAAAATAAGAGCAAAAAAATATTTTAATGAAGACTCATGAACTATTGGTGTAACTGCAAGAAATATAGCAATAAATAATACAAGCCAAGGTATAAATATTGGTACTTTATAAGGTCTTGGTGCATCAGGCTTTGTCTTACGCATAATTAAAAGTGCAACCATAGCAAGACCATAAAATACCCAAGTTAAAAAACTGGCAAATTCAATGAGTGCATGAACGTTTCCAACAAGTATACAAATAAATGAAATAAGTCCTTGAAGTATTACTGATGCAGCTGGAGTCATTCTTGTTACATGTACAAAACTAAAAACCATAGGTACATGACCTTCTTGCCCTGCAACATGACACAAACGTGCTATTCCAAATTGTACACTGAGTGCACAACCAAATGTTGATATAGCAACACCAATTGGAATTAATATAGCTATCCAAGGTGGTAATACTTTTTTGGCCCAGTCAACAGCCACAGCATCAGAGTTTATCATTTCTTCACGTGTCAAGACTGACATATAAGCAAAATTCATGGAGACATAAAGAACTGTGATGATTGGAACAGCAATTAAAATACTTCGAAGTATATTAACTTCAGGTTTTTTAACTTCTTCAGTAACAGTTGTAGCTGATGTCCAACCATCATATGCCCATAATCCTGAATAAAATGCAAGTGCAAGATTTCCTGGTGATGTTGATGTACCTTTAAAAGGATCAACTAGTAATTCAGTTTTTCCACTCATCAACCATGATATTCCTCCACCAATAACAAGTAAACATGCTCCTACTTTACATATTCCAAAAATATTTTGTACTTTAACAAATAACTTGACACTTGTAATATTGATAAATGTTATTAAACCAAGTGCAAGTAAACCTATAATTTTTTTTAAATTTTCTAATGATTCTGGGCATATATCTGGCATTAATGTAAGTAATGGTTGAATAAAATATTCAGAAAATGTAAGAACTATGACAGCAACTTCTGCTGGACGAAGTAAAAAAACACAAATCCATGAACAAATAAAAGCTGGAAGTCTTCCTGCATATTTATGAAGTGGACCAAATGCTTCAATAAAATAAGCATATTCAGCTCCACTACGTGGTACCACAGTACTTAATTCAGCATAAGCTAATGCACCAAGAAATGATAAAAATCCACATGATGCCCATATTATTAAACAACTTCCAATTGAACCAGATTCTTTTAAAGCTGTTGTTGGTGATACAAATATACCAGAACCTATTAAAATATAATATAAAAAATACAAACTAGGTCATCAAGTGATTCATTTTGATGTATTTGTCTTTTTATTTTATTTTTATTATAAAATACAAATACATCAAATTATTATCTCTTAATTAATTTTTAAATGTATATATAAATATACATGTGGACTTTGCCAAGCTGAATCATTTTTCTTTTTTTTAATCTTGATTAAAATTCAAGACATCAACAAACTGATAATACATCATTTATTACAAACTATTTTATAATATTTTAATAATATAATTTATAATATTTTACCTATCATTACTGCCATTATAATATTGACAGCACTGAATAATCCAATTTCTCTTTTCATTTCAACTTTTTTATTATCTTCATTCATGTTATTAATTTTTGTTTTTTATATATATCACAAATAAATCAAAGTTGCTTCAAAGTAACAAGATAGTCTACTTAATAACACTCACAATTTGATCAATGCTTTTTTTTTTTTTTCTAACTGATAAGAAACTTTACAATGAAATTACGTTGTTTTAAAACATATATATTTTAATCATCACTCACTTTTATGTTTACCATGTGTTAAAAAAAAAAAAAGAACACATGTAAATGTTAAATAAATTTAAAAAAAAATTATAGTATCATTGTAATTTAAATAGTAACACGTCACTTAATAATGTTGATATATTATTATTTTTTTTTAAATACAAATTTACATTGAGTAAATTTTTAAGAAATAAAAACTATTCACAATGAAGATACAAGTTTTAATGATTAAGTTTCATGATGTTTAATATAAAATTGTTGAATATAAAAAAAAAACATATTAAATATCTGGTATCATTTATTTTTTATTTGTTGGTAATATGAATATTAATCTAAGTAATAAATTATTTAACAACAATCAACAGGTGATTAAAAAAAAAATATTAAAAAAAAAATAATTTTCATGTATTTTTATCATATTTTTTTTTATTTATATATTTAAAAAAAATAATATTATAGTTTCTATTTATACATACATACATTGTATACATATAAAATATTAAAAATAGATAAACAAATATTTTTATTATTTTTTTTTTTAATGTAAATTTTATTCTAGTTGAATCAATTGACCTTGTCACGTCATTTTCAGTTATTTTTAATTGACCCTGTTATCTATTAGATAAAAAAAAATTTTAAATAAAATTTTATAGAATTTTTTATTAAAATATATAAATATTGTTAATTTATTTTTAAATAAACATTAAAATATATATTAAAAATATTTTAATTAATTAAATAAATTATTTATTGTATAAAAATGAAAAATAATAAAAAAAATTATTTAAATAAAATTTTAATTCAAAATTTATTAAGCATTTTAAAAAATTAAATTTATTTTATAATTATTAAATTATTAAAAATTAATTAAAATAATTTATATAATTTTTTTTTTTCATATAATTATAATATTCAATTTTCGCCTCGCTAATTGTACATGTAATGCCATCTAGGTGTCGTCATGTGAATGAACAACAAATTTAAAAAAAAAAAAAAAAAAAAAAAAAAAAAAAACATAAGTGGGTAGACAGTTCAAGATGGCTGACAAGTAGCAGCAGCACTCAGCAGTGGTGATGGTGACCAATGGTGACGGCTAAAGTGGAATGTGTATGTCTGTTAAATTTATGATATTAAAATTATTTGTGAATAAACTAATGGCCTATCAATATGGCTGATTTTAATATTGATATTAATAAACTTCCTGAGGATGTACGTGAAAAAATAGCTGAATTAGAACTTGAGCTTTCTGAAGGTAAAATACATCATAATTATTATTATTATATATTTTTTTGTCACACTAATTCAATACAAAAAAAAAAAAAAAAAAATTCAATCAGTCTGTCTCCCTTTTGCGTACCCCTCTGACTCATCCCCATATAAATTTTTAATTTAATTTAAAAAAAAAACAATCAATCAATCAAAATTGTTGTTTTTTTTTTTTATCAATAAATCAAATGACCTTTTTTCACCTTGGTTTTACTACAAAATGTCTCACCCGGTATTCCTTTTTTTTTTTTTTTTTTTTCATTCAATTTGTTTTGTATTTTTTAAATTAATTTGTCATTCATAGTAAGATGTATAAATAATAATATAAAATATAAGACAATACAATGTATGTCATGATGTAATTTTGTGATGATTATCTTGAGTGGTTATAACATGTGTCATGAATAGGTTTATATTGTTGTCAAGTGAGAGTGTATCATCATCAAGACACAAAAGTCAATACCTTCATAACTTGAACTCACTAATACATATATATTTATCTTTATTATTTTTATCTCCATCATCATCATCATCATCATCTTATTCATGTGTCATACTAACAATTGCGTCAAATATTATTAATTTTTATTTAATTAAAATTATTAACAAATTAAATAAAAATCAATATTTGTTTACATTAAATTTTTAAAAAACACTATAATGTATTTATTTGTTTGTTTTTAATTTAGATAAAAAAATAATTAATAATTAAATAATTATTCAATTAATATTCAGATAAATAGATATACCTATAGAAATAAACGAACCGATTATGTTCCAAGTGGTTGATGCTGTTTTCCACATATTTAATATGTATTTATGGACATCTGTCCGTTATGAACTTGGAATCGTGTAACGGGTATGTGTTACTCATAGCCGGAAACTATTTAATTCAACATATAAATATGCTTATATATATTTTATTATACTTTTATTAAACATGTTTCCCCTTTGATGGGCCCTTCTTTTTTAAAACCTGGTTAATATGTGTGAGGAATTTAAGTTTGTGAAACATATTAGTAAACATATATGTACCACCTTTAATGGGATGCTGTGAAGTCAAGCATTGAAGTATAACACAAAACCGGTGAATGATAAAAATAATATATTATATATATTTTTTTTTAAAAATAATAAGACTTAATTATTTTTTAATCTTAAAATTTTTATTTTTTAGATGATTAATATTATTATTTTGTTTCTTTTTCTAATTATTATATCAACATGTGTTATTTAAAAATGATGTTGTTGATGATGTTGAGTATTAAAAAAGACAGCTGTTTAAGTAACCAAGGTATCAAGAAGTATATCAAATCAACTGGTACTACACATAAATAATATATTTAACAACAACAAGTAATCCTTTCTGCTATGAAAGTTGTAGTAGAAAAATCAACTACATACCACCTCTACTAACATCAACACCATCACCATCATCACCACCACCACCACCACCACCTCTACTCTTTGCATCTATTCTTTTCTTATAATATTACAGCTTCTTTTATCATTATTTATCCTATACTTTTTTTTTTATTTATATTCATCTTCTTCATCTTTGTATTTTTTCAATCTTTTGCATTCACTTAACTTGTCTTCGTGACTCTCTGGTTTCTCATCTACCATACTGCTCCTCTCTCGTATGGTATTTTTTTATTATTATTTATTTATATATATATATTTATTACATACCTCTATAGGTGCCTATAAGCCGCCCTCTCTTTACCTCCTTCATCCATTGGTAAGCACGATAAACCTGCCAGCAACAACTAAGATACCACCAAGTTTCTCAGTCTTGGTGGACCCGAGTTTCATTTAACATGCCAACGTGGCTGTTGTTGTTTTTCTGTAACAATTCAAATTAATTATAATCATATTTTTTTTTTTATTTCACATATATAATTAATATATAAATTTTTATCATCAAAATAAATTTATAATTAATAAATTAACAAAATTATCAACATACACATTGGTGTTCATTCAAATATGAATCTAATTAAAAATAAATAAATATCATAGAAGAATAATAACAAAAACAATAGAAAAAAAACAAAAAAAAAAAAAAGGGAAACTTGTCTGTAAATGGCATATTGAAGATTGGAATGTAGCAATAGTGTTGTTGAAGGCTTCTTGCCAATTGCCAGTGAATTGTCTCATGTAATCAAAATATAATATTAAAATTAATACTGTTGTATTAAAAACAACATATTAATTTAGATAAAAATTTTTTTAAGTAATAATGAATTATTTAGTGTTAATAAATAATAAAATTATTTATTTATTTATTAATTTTTATTATTTATAATAATAATTTATTGTTAGCTCACAATATGTAGTGGAAAAAGGTCGAGTTTTTGTTGTCGTCGTGTATATGTAATCACTTGAGAGGGAGAGCAATCGCAAGGGAGAAAGTTTCGTCCGTGAAGCCGTGTATTTTTTTTTTATATTTTATATACCTATTACAAACATATACTGAATCTCTTCAATATCAAATATAATTTATATACAGTATAATTTAGTTTATTTTAACAAGACACGAAAAAAAAAAAATAAATAACAATAAAAGAAAAATGATTGTAAATAATTTATTATCATCATTTAAAAATTGTAACATTAACTAACTATTATATTTTATTAATTATTTTATGGTAATAATTTAATAAATATTGTAATTGTTAATTGATCTCATGAGGTCTATTTCATTTGATAAATTAAGGAGGCTCATTGGACGTAAAAAGGATCGCAATGAGCCGTCCTTCAAACGTAGTGAGTCCTTCAAACGTATATCAATAAGAAAAAGTTATTTAGATCGTGGAAAAAGAAGAAATAAAGCATTAATTAAAACAAATGATGTTGTTAATAATAATAATAATAATGATAAAAATATAATACTTGAATCAAGTCAACATATTGATGTACCAGTTGAAATTGATAATAATATTGAAAATAATAATACAATAATTGATAAAAATATAACATATGATTTAGAATATAATAAAAGTATTAATAAATTAAAAAATTCCAATTCATCATTACATATTACATATGATGATTGGTTAAATGATATTAATGATACTAAAATTAATGAAATATTTTATAATAATAATGATCATGTTGATGATGATGATGATAAATCATTGAATAAAATAAAAAATTATAATGATAATATTTCAATATCAGAAAAAACTGATGAATCTATAAAATTATCATCAATATCATTAAATTCAAAATCATCAATATCTGATATTTATTGTAAATCAATAACAGATGATATTGAATCATTAACATTAGCTGATAATGGACCACCAAGTGTTAGTGTTAGTCTTGGTCGTATTTGGCTTGGTGCTGCATTAATGCCATTTCCAAAAGTATTATCAACATCATCATTATCATCATCATCATCATCATCAATAACAACAAATTCAACATCATCATTAACATCAATAACAACAACAACAACATCAATACCATTTGAAATATTAACATCATCATCAAATAAAAATAAACATAGATCATTAGATAGTAAATGGAAAGAACAAAATAAATTACATTATGAATCATCACAAATAACAGTCTCTAGAACTGTATCAGCACCAGAAAAAACACAAAAAAATCATCAATCAACATTTAATAATTTATCAACTTCAATATCTAAAAAAATAACAAATAATAATTTTAATAAATCAAATAATAACAATAATAATAATAATAAATTAAATAAAACTGGATTATCATTATTTGGTAAAAAAAAATTAATTAAAAAAATTGTTGATAATAATTTTAATAATAATGATGATATTGATGATAAAAATTTAATAATAATTGATCAAGATAAACTTGGTTTTGTATTACCAGAAAAAAGAAAATTAAAAAAAGCATCACATATTTGGCAAGAAATACGTTATTTTAATAATATTGATGCAACATTTGATGTTGTTAATAATAATTCTATGAATATTACAAATTTTAATATTTCAACATCATTAAAAAATAATGATAATAATATAACAATTAAATATAATGAAAATAAAAAATTTTGTAATACAAATAATAATAATAATCAGCAAAAACAATTGTCAGATAATCAAATATTTTTATATAATACATTAGCAAGTTCATCAACATGTTCAAAATCATCAATTGTTTCTGAAACACCAACAACAACAACAACAACAAATGTCTTAAAAATAAGTGATTTTAATGAGGATAAAATATTATCTGAAAAATTACGTAATATATTAGCACAAAGACCAATATGGAAACCACCATCAATAAATAATGATAATAAAAAATTAAAAAAAAAATATACTAAAAAAAATAAAAAAAATGATAATTATTTAAATGATTATGATGAAATATTTTATTCAAGTTGTCAATCAATTAATTCAATTTCATCAACAAATAAAAATATACCACTAAATTATTATACTTTTTTATCAACAAGTGGTAGTAGTGAATCAGATACTGATACATTTTATAAAGAAAAAAATTATATTATTAATAAAAAAAATAATAAACGTTTTAATTTATCATCAAAAAGACGTTCATTATCAAGAAAAAAATCTAAAAATAATTATCAACGACAACCAGTTTATCTTGTTAGAAAATATTCATTGTTAAAAAAACCATCAAGTAAGAATAATTTAAAGAAATAAATAAATAAATAAATAACAATAACAGAGCAGTCTATTTTTTTTTTTTTATGATATCAATTCTAACTTGAATAAATAAATATGAAAAAGTTTAAATTGAAATATTACTTTGTTTGTTTGTTTTATCTTCTTATATATTATTTAAACAAATAAACTAATTTTTTTGTATTTTTTTATTTTTCTGTTTTAGGAGATATAACACAAAAAGGATATGAAAAGAAAAAAGCACGTATTCTTCAGCAATATGCTTCAAAGCATATCGGTAAGTTAAATATTAATAAAATAGTATTTTTCTAAATTTAAAAAAAATAATAATAAATAAGCACGTTAATAATTGAAAAAAAAAAAAACTGTACATAGCATGCAACACATATGGCTCATGATGAAAATATATTTTTTTTTAAATTTAACAAATAAAAAAATAATATGACGTGGTAGTTGAGCACAAATCATTTCAAGCTTTGTAAAAAAAAAAAAATAAAACCGTTGAATACGTTAATGCGTTTTATATAGACAAATAAGTCTGGGCTAGTTTTAGATATATAAAAAAAAAACTTCAATAAAATTTTCTTTTTGCTTACGTAAAACTACGTGACTACGTAATTCGTTCAAATAAAATATAAATGAATAAGATGTAACAAAAACTAATAGAACGAAAAAGGTACGTCACGCCTAATACCCACAAACATAATCATTACGAGCATATATGTTGTAAATAATGTATTAAAATTTATTTAAATTAGATAAAAATATAAAAATCATTGTTTGTCAATTTATAATAATAACAAAAATAATAAAAATAAAATAAAAAAACTAACAAATTTATTTGATATTTGCTGTCACTAATCAGGAGTTGGAAATATCAGTGGAAGTGGTACCGGTGGTAGTGCTGGTGATAAAACTAATTATGGAAGTGGTGGTGGTGGTGGGGTTGGTGGTGGTGGTGCACGTCCTCAGCCTCGTGCTCGACGTACACAAAGACGTGTTACACATTCTGAAAAAAGATATCATTCAGGTGGGAAATTAACTAACAAATTAATAGACTTTTTAACAATCTACTTTTTTGATGCATGTTTTGCTTACTCATTTTATTTATAAAAAAAAAAATATATAGATATATACTTAGCTTTTTTTTTTTATTTATATTTGGGTTTGTAAATTTTGTAATTATTTTGTTGCATGATTTTATCACGTAATTAATTGATAGTGTAGTAATATTTTTGAAATAAATTATAATAAGGAAAAAGAGAGAGAGAGAGAGAGAAGAACTTGTGATGATCATCAACTATACCAACCGAATTATTTTTTAATATTTTTGTTTAACATTTTGACGTGGTAATGTTTATGTTGTTTGTTGTTGATGTTATTGTTGCATGTAGGAAATAGACTAGTACCTGGAAATACGTCTAGTCCTTTAGGACCTAGCTGTTCAGTAGGAAACACTGGTTCAATTGCTGATGCAGCTGCTAAACGTGGTAATCGAAGACTCACAAGAAATGAGAGCCGTTATCACTCGGGTTAGTAAATAATATTTAGAAAATTACATAGATAAAATATAAATCTAATATTAATAACATTTTAATTCACAATTTGCATGTATATTTATAAGATAAATCAAACGAAAACAAAAAAAAAAAAATCACTAATCACATGTATAAAATATATTTAATTAAAAAAATAAAATAAAAGTAAAATAAAAAAAAAATGTATTAATATTACTTACAGAAGTACGACAAGAGGCAGTACAACAGGCTCTTGCTGCAATGCAAACAAGACCAAAACCATCATTACCAATGCCATCAAAAAGAACATCAGTTATGGCAAGAAGTCCAGAACGTGAACGTCAAGAAAGTGGTGAATCAAGTAGTGATGAAGATAGTGTTGTTACAGAAGAATCACCAGGTACTGGTGGACCAACTGGTACTGGTTTATCAGATACAAGTAGTACTGGTTCAGCTCGTGATACACCACCACCACCAAGACCACCAGCAAGAAGGCCACCACCAGCTGATATAACTGATATTGCTGAATATACACCACATGCATATTGTAATATTCAACCACCTGATGTAACACATACAACAACACAATCAAGAAGGCCAGGTGCTGATAGAGTTAATCGTTATCATGTTGTTGATGATAATAATACTGGTACAACTGGACGTTGGAAAGTATCAGCTAAAATACAACAACTTTTAAATACACTTAAAAGACCAAAAAAACGACCATTACCAGAATTTTATGAAGATGATGATATTGAATTAGAAATTGCTGCAAATCCAAAAGATCCAAATGCACCAAAACCAGAAGGTGGTATTATGACATCAGCAATTGGTGAACAATTATCAATACCATCTGGTTTACCAAGATCATTAGAAGCAGCAATACAAAGGTATGGTTCAGCAACATATAAAGCACCAGCAGCAACTGTACTTGATCCAAATGGTAAATTATTTGTAACATTAACATATGGAAAATTATTAAGTCGTTCATATAAAATAGCATATACATTATTAAATCGTGCATTAACAAGAACAGTTGGTGAATGTTGTTTAAAACCAGGTGATAGAATAGCACTTGTATATCCAAATAATGATCCAATTAATTTTATGTGTGCATTTTATGGTTGTTTACAAGCTGGTATTGTACCAGTACCAATTGAAGTACCATTAACACGTAGAGATGCTGGTTCACAACAAATTGGTTTTCTTCTTGGTAGTTGTGGTGTACAAGTTGCATTAACAAGTGAAGCATGTTTAAAAGGTTTACCAAAAACAACAGCTGGTGATGTTGTTGCATTTAAAGGTTGGCCAAAATTACATTGGTTTGTAACTGAACATCTTGGTAAAATACCAAAAGATTGGATGCCACAACCACGTTTAACTGATGAAACACCAGCATATATTGAATATACAACAGATAAAGATGGTTCTGTAATGGGTGTTACTGTAACAAGATCAGCAATGTTATCAAATTGTCGTTCATTAACAATGGCATGTGGTTATACTGAAGGTGAAAATGCTGTATGTGTACTTGATTTTAAACGTGAAGTTGGTTTATGGCATAGTACATTAACAAGTATATTAAATGGTATGCATGTTATATTTATACCATATGCACTTATGAAAGTTAATCCAGCAAGTTGGATGCAAATGATAACAAAACATCGTGCAAGTGTTGCTGTTGTTAAATCACGTGATTTACATTGGGGTTTATTAGCAACAAAAGATCATAAAGATATATCATTAGCATCATTAAGATTATTATTAGTTGCTGATGGTGCTAATCCATGGTCATTATCATCTTGTGATCAATTTTTATCTGTATTTCAACCAAAAGGTTTACGTCCAGATGCTGTATGTCCATGTGCATCATCAAGTGAAGCATTAACTGTATCAGTACGTAGACCAGGACGTGCTGGTGTTAATGCAACTGGTCGTGGTGTATTATCAATGTCTGGTTTAAGTTATGGTGTTGTACGTGTTGATCAAGAAAATTCATTAACATCATTAACATTACAAGATTGTGGACAAGTTATGCCTGGTAGTGTTGTTGTTGTTGTTAAAATGGAAGGACAACCATTAATATGTAAAACTGATGAAGTTGGTGAAATATGTGTTAATAGTACAGCAACTGGTAGTCAATATTGGGGTTTACAAGGTTTAACAAATAATACATTTAAAGTTATACCACAACAAATTGATGGTACACCAATAAATAATAATGGTGATACTGAATATGTTAGATCTGGTTTATTAGGTTTTCTTGGACCTGGTAATTTAATATTTGTTTGTGGTTCAAGAGATGGTTTAATGACTGTTACTGGAAGAAAACATAATGCTGATGATATTATTGCTACTGTATTAGCTGTTGAACCAATGAAATTTATTTATCGTGGAAGAATTGCTGTATTTAGTGTTAGAGTATTGAGAGATGAAAGAATTTGTGTTGTTGCTGAGCAACGACCAGATTGTAGTGAAGAAGAAAGTTTTCAATGGATGTCACGAGTTTTACAAGCTGTTGATTCAATTCATGCTGTTGGAATATATTGTCTTGCTTTGGTACCACCAAATTATTTACCAAAGACACCATTAGGTGGTATACATCTTTCAGAAACAAAAAGACGTTTTCTTGAAGGTGCACTTCATCCAGCAAATGTATTACTTTGTCCACATACATGTGTTACAAATTTGCCAAAACCACGTGAAATTCATTCTGGTAAGTTTCATTTAATTATTTATTTAAATTATTCCCAATAGTTTCAGTACTCGCTTATTAGCTTTTACTTTAATTTAAAGTCATCCCAAAAAGAAAAATTAGAAAAAAAAACGCAGATACTCGACTCAACGCGAAAAAAGATTTATTTTTTTTTAAATTTGAAGCAGCGTGCAGCAGTTTTTAAAATTATTATTTTTTATTTATTTATTATTTAACATTGGCGAGCCACTGGAATTTTTATTTAATTTAATTATATACAAATTTTATTTATAATATTTTAAAATTATTATCTCACATTTTTTATTATTTTTATTTTAAAATTAAATTATTTTTTTTTTTATATTTATTTTAATTTAATTTTAATAATTTTCTAGCCCTTTCTTTTATTTTAAAACCGCTTGCGCTTTTTTTATATTTATTTTAATATATAAAAATGTTATAAAATTAAATAAATCCAATTAATACAAGTGTAATAGTTAATTATTGGGTTGAGTGTTTGCGTTATTTTACTAACAAAATGGTTCGGGGGCGTGTAGCGGGGGATTCTGTTTCAGATGTTGGACCAGCAAGTGTGATGGTTGGAAATATTGTACAGGGTAATCGTCTTGCATCAGCACAAGGTAGAGATTTAGGTGTTCTTGATGAAGACAGTGATAATGCCAAGAAGGTAATTAATAATAAATAAATATTATTTATTTATTAAAAAAAAATAATTAATTTTTTATATATTTTGTTTTGTTTTGTTTTTTTTTTTTCTCTAGTATCAATTTATATCAGAAATATTAAGATGGCGAGCAATAAGTACATCAGATCATGTTATATTTACATTACTAAATGCAAAAGGAGCAGTTGCAACATCATTATCATGTTCACAATTACATAAAAAAGCTGAAAAAATTGGAAATTTATTACTTGATAAAGGAAGAATAAATACTGGTGATCATGTTGCATTATTATTTCCACCAGGTACTGATTTAATATGTGCATTTTATGGTTGTCTTTATGTTGGTGCTGTACCAGTTACAATACGTCCACCACATCCACAAAATTTACAAACAACATTACCAACAGTTAGAATGATTGTTGATGTTAGTAAATCAGTACTTGTATTAACAAATCAAAATATGGTTAGATTATTAAAAAGTAAAGAAGCTAATAATGTTGTTGAAATAAAAAGTTGGCCAACAATACTTGATATGGATGATATGCCAAAAAAAAAATTACCAGTTATGTATCGTGCACCAACAGCTGAAATGCTTGCATATCTTGATTTTAGTGTATCAACAACTGGTATGTTAGCTGGTATTAAAATGTCACATGCTGCTGTAACATCATTATGTCGTGCAATGAAATTATCATGTGAATTATATCCATCAAGACATATTGCACTTTGTCTTGATCCATATTCTGGTCTTGGTTTTGCATTATGGTGTTTAAGTAGTATTTATAGTGGTCATCATTCAATATTAATACCACCATCAGAAGTTGAAGCAAATCCAGCATTATGGTTATCAGCTGTTAGTCAATCACGTGTACGTGATACATTTTGTTCATATGGTGTTATGGAATTATGTACAAAAGGACTTGGTTCATCAGTACATACATTAAAAACACGTGGTGTTAGTTTAGCATGTGTACGTACATGTGTTGTTGTTGCTGAAGAAAGACCAAGAATAGCATTAACAACAAGTTTTAGTAAATTATTTTCAGCACTTGGTTTAAGTCCACGTGCTGTATCAACATCATTTGGTTGTCGTGTTAATACAGCAATATGTTTACAAGGTGCATCAAGCCCAGAACCATCAACTGTTTATGTTGATTTACGTGCATTAAGAAATGATCGTGTATCATTAGTTGAAAGAGGAAGTCCACATTCATTATGTTTAATGGAATCTGGTAAATTATTACCTGGTGTTAAAGTTATTATTGCTAATCCAGAAACCAAAGGACAATGTGGTGATTCACATTTAGGTGAAATATGGGTACAATCATCACATAATGCTAGTGGTTATTTTACAATTTATGGTGATGAAAGTGATTATGCTGATCATTTTAATGCAAGACTTGTTACTGGTAATACTGGTGAAGTTTATGCTAGAACTGGATATCTTGGATTTTTAAGACGTACTGAATGTGTACAACAATCAGCTGTTGGTAGTGATGTACCTGGTGCACCACCACAACCACCACCAATAACAACACCTGATAATATATCAATATCTGATCTTGATATATCATCATCAAGTGATGCTGAATTACATGATGCTGTATTTGTTGTTGGTGCACTTGATGAAGCTATTTTATTAAGAGGCATGAAATATCATCCAATTGATATTGAAAACAGTGTTATGAGATGTCATAAAAAAATTGCTGAATGGTAAATTTTTTTTTAATTATTTATTTATTATTAAATATTTTAATTTTATATTTATTAATTTATTGTTAATATATATATATATATATATTTTTTTTTTTTAGTGCTGTATTTACGTGGACCAATTTACTTGTTGTCGTTGTTGAATTAAATGGAAGTGAAAGTGAAGCATTAGATCTTGTTGCACTTGTAACAAGTTCAGTTCTTGAAGAACATCATCTTGTTGTTGGTGTTGTTGTTGTTGTTGATCCAGGTGTTGTACCAATTAATTCAAGAGGTGAAAAACAACGTCAACATTTACGTGATGGTTTTCTTGCTGATCAATTAGATCCAATCTACGTGGCATATAATATGTGAGCACACAATAATTATGCACAAATTTTTTTTTATTATTTTGACAATTTATATTATTATTATTTTATTATTATTGTTATTATACTATGACTTTAAATTTATTATTATAATTCATGACGATCATTATTATTATGAAAAAACAAAACACAAATTTTTCTTTTTTTTTTTTATTTTTTAATTTTACTATAACGACAAATTGTGATGCTTCTCGTCGATGCCAAAACCACAATGCTCATGTTTTATATACAAAAGAAAAAAAAAAATAATAATAATAAATAACATCAACGTGTGTACAAGGCAGCTATTTTTAAATAATTATTTTCCAGCTCCAATTTATTGGAGCAGACTGAAGGATCGACTGAATTACAATATTGCTAATCCAATGTGACAAGCACAAAATTGTAAATTTTAAATTTATAATAAAAAAAAATAAGAATTATTTAACAGTCGATCAAATATTGAAATACGTTATTTTTACGTAAATTTAATATTATGCTAGTGGTAATAGATAATAAGAATTAAATGCTCTTTGTAAACAAAATAAAATATATATATATATAAAAAAAAAAAAAGAGCAATAACGTAATAAGTCTTGTTGTAAACAAAGACACATCTAGCTCACTTTTCCATAGCATAAAATTATTATTTCTTTTTTGTTTATATAATCATCAATCATTGATAAATTAATTTTTTATTTTTATTTAAATTACACCAGTTCAAGCTCAAAAAGAAAAATTGTCAAAATACCACACATACGTTGTCATTTAATTAACTGATATTCCGATTTTTTTTATTTTAAGATTCATTTGTCATCAACACACAAAACTTGTTATATATATTTATACATAATTATTTAGTCATATATATAAATAATTTCTAGTATTATTTACCTTTATTTTTTTTTGTTTTTTCAATTCATGTGATGATTATTTTCTTTTTTTTTAAATTAAATTTTTTTTTTTTTTTTAGTGCAATACGTGTAATTTTTTTTTGTAAATAATTTTTTCAATATAGAGAAATACATTTTTTTTTTTTTTCGATTTCTTATGTATTATTATTAATGATTAATTGACTTGATTATTATACTGATAATAATTGTTTTCTATTTTAATTTAAAATTATTAATGTAATCTATTATTTTGTTAATTTAATTTAATTTTTCTTTTTTTTTTCCGTCCCTATGTTTATCCCCATTTGTGAATAAAGCTTGAGTAATAAATTAATAATAATCATAAATATCTTAAAATTTTTTTAATAAATAAAATTAGTAATTATTATGAGATTGAATAAAAAAAAATTAAAAATTAATTCACTTGTTTTATTGACTCGAATTTTGTTTAAGAAATTTAATTTTCGGTCTACACTTTTTGTATTGATCAATTTAAATATTGACATGAAAAAAAATAACATAAACTTTGTGTAAATGTTTTTTATATAAAACTGATTAAAAAAAAGTTTATTATCATTGACATTATTAAAAATCTAATATATAAATTGACTTAAAAAAATTTAATTTATCAATTTAAAATTTGTTTAATTGACTAAAAAGTCACATTAAATAATGTGAATGTAAATATAAATTATTTAAATTAGTGATAACAATGGAAAGACCTCCAATTTTTTTTTTTTTAAATTAATATAAACACTATATATACTTTGTACTTTGAGGATATATATATATAATTATTATAAACTTATTATATTTACACTGTCATTAGGACATATTGTAATAAAAAAAAAAAAAAAATGTATTTGCATTTAAATTTTGCAGTAAAATTTTGCTAAAGAAAAAAAAAGCAATTTAAAGAAAAATCAATAAAACAAAAATTGTTTTTATTATTAATTGTAATTAATTTCTTTTTTTTAAATATTAAAAAATAGTTTTATTTTATTTTCTTTATATTTATTTATAATTTATTTATTTATTTAAAGAATGCTTAATCGATTGTAACTCGATAATTTTAAAATTATTACTGATAACAATTAATGACTCAGGTTAAATAATTATTACGTAATAATACCACTTGAAGTATTATCTTACTAATAATATTTATTATTTTTTAATCTTAAAATTTAAATTTATATTTACATAACAAAAATTTATTTTAAATAATTATTTATTATAATAAAAAATTTAAAAAAAAAATAAATAAATAAAGGTACGTATAAACTTATTAATTATTAATATTTAAATATAAATATATAAATTCATAAATTTAAAATAGGACAATTTAAAAATAAACCATAAATTAACACATTTATATATAATTTACATTTAAATTGTCATATGATAAAAAATAATATATTAAAAAACAAAATAAAAAAAAAAAAGAAAAATTAAATTTATTAAATAAATAAATGATAAATATCCTTATCGAAAGTGTAAAAATAACAACTTTATTTATACTTGATAATTTGTTAATTTAATTTTCATATTATCATCTTTTATTTTTCTTTTATGTAAACAAATATATATATATAACTTGTGATATATCAAACAATACAAAAATACACCCTTATTACTCCAAAATAGAAAAAAAACTACCCCAATATTATCAATATAGACATTTATAAATAAAAAAAATAAAAAAAAATAACCAAAATAAATTTATAAAATATTTACAATATTATTTATTATTAATATTAATTAATTAATTAAAAATAGCATTATAATACATAATGATGGATGAAAAAAAAAAAAAAAAAAAAAAAAAAAAAATGATATATTGACAAGTTATATGTATGTGTAACATTTATTGTTTGTATGAGTTGGTTTTAGGTTCAGCAACCGTCAGTTACAGTCACGGGGGTTCACGTGAAAGTTGCGCTGTGCTCGCGGTGAATAAAATAAATACATAAAATATAACATTAATTCTTTCGAGAGGTTTTTAGAAGCGTCAGCAGGATTAACAACAATGTATTTTATATATATATATATATATGTGTACGTTGATATATATTAAATTGTAGTAATACTATATATTATAAATTAAAAAAATAATATAAAACATTTTACAGTAGTTTGCCGGTATAGTGAACATCACGAGACACAAATCATTTATCTTTTTAAATAAATAATTCATCATCATAAACAATAATAATAACAATAATAATATTTAAAATTATATATATATATATTTTGACTTTTAACTCTGAACAATGATTAATATTTGGTTGTGTTATTTGTGTCTTGTATCTTGACTTGTCAACTACTTGTCAACATAATTTAAAAAAATAAAAAACAAAAATTTATTTTCAATTTAATTTTATTGGTAAGTTAATAATAATTATTTATTTATAATAATTATTATTATTGTTGTTATTTAAATAATTAATTTTTATAATTATTATTATGTTTATTTATTTAATTTATTGTTATTTCGATGGTTACAAGCTTGTGCAAGTTTTTTTCGATTTTTTTTTCTTTTTTTTTTCGATTTTGTCTCTCCCTGATGATGCATTTTACTACTGTTACTATTTTCGTCACAGTTATTTTCTTGTAAATTTAATAAAGTTTGATGGGTTATATACTTACATCAAGTTAAAAAAATTTTTACTTGATTATTATAGATACTTTTTTTTTTTTTTTCTACAACTGGCAAAATACTGAGGTTATTATCAAAAAAAAAATAAAATATTAAATTTGTCATAAATTAATATATTTTTCCTTATTTATAATTAATTTTTTTATGTAAATATAATATAAAGATAATATATTTATATATTTATTCAAAAAAAAATTAAGTCATTTAAATTATTTATGGAATTTATTTGATAAATATGACGTATCAATTAAAAATAAATCAAAAATATATTTGAATTTTTATTAATAATGTATACATAAGTATATACACATATCAATATACAAATGATTATATATTGAAATGTAAACAAATGATTATTTTTGTGTATTAAATTCTTGGATATTATATTATAAACATTTGTGAATAATATAAAAATTTTTATGTTTAAAAAACCATATGTTAATTTGCAAAAGAAAGTTTGAAAAATCATCTTAGTAAAATATACTTTAAAACATACCAAAATTTATAAAATTAATTTGAAAAAAATGCAAATTACATTTACTATTTATTTTTAATAATTTAAGTAATTTTATTTTTTTTTTTCATTCGGAGTAGATTAAAAAATTCTAAATGTATTTATTCTTTTTTTTCTATTTAACATATTAAATTATTTTATATTTTTTTAATGACAAATTAAACTTAATTTTTTACTTTTAAATTTTTATATATACTTAAATATATTTTTTTTTTTTAGCTAAATTTATCGAGTATCAGTATGTGCCATGCTATAGAGATAAATATCTTGTGATATTTTTTAGTCACGCGACCTAAAGATATACCCACAAAAAAAAAAAAAAAAAAAAAAAATCTAGACAAAAAAAAAAATGATATAAAAAAATTATAATACAACAAAAAAGTTTCGAAATATTTATTTAAATTTTATTTATTATATCTAAACAATAATTATCAATCAAATAAAATGATATTATTTTCTTAAATTTTTACTTTTAATTTTTGCTAGAAATAAATCAACTATTATTGTTAAAAAATGTTCGTGATATAATTATAATATATTTTACTCACAACAAAAAAAAATCTACGCCCAGAAATTATCGAATAACTAATGTCAATATTAATTATATTTTAAATATAAAAAACAAAATTTAAAAAAATCAACAAAAACATTAATCTATTATATTATAAATAACTATAATTAATTTTTTAACTATTAAAAATAATAAATTATTAAAACAATCGAAATGAAAAATAATAATAAAAAAATTAACCTTGCATTTAATTTAACTTTATGTCCTTGATTTAAATTGTATTTTCCGGAAATGACCTTGAAATAATGGTACCTAAATAACTTTTATAAAAATCCATATTAGTTTATAATATTGATAAATAAATAAATTTTTTTTTTTATAGGTATATATATATATAATTTTGTATATAAATAATTAAAATTTAATTTATTTTATTTTTCTCACACTCGATTGACTCAACAACTAATTAAAATGATAATTTTTTTTATAGTCCATATACTTGTTAAAGTGTTAATTATAATGATTGAAATATATAAATTATCATTTAAAAAAAAATATAAAATAAAATAAATTCAACAAACACAATGAGTTTAAATTTTTTAATTTTGAACAAAGGGCATAAAGATTGACTTGTTGAATAATATAAATTAATATCAATAGTAATGCATGACTTGTCTTAAATTTTTTTTAATAAATATAGAAAGGGGAACCTCGTTAATTTTTTATTGGTAACAAGGCTTTTAAATAAATATTAACTTTATTTTATTTTGAACTTATGCCAATTGTATTTATTTTTTTACATACTTATTACTTTTTTAAATTTTTTTTCTCTTTGAATATAATTTAAATAAAATTTAACTAATTTATTCGTATTTATATAATTTATACATTAAAAGTTTTATATTTTTTTAAAGATAAAATTATCAAAAAAAAAATATAATTATTTCAATGTGTGTTCATATATATATTTTTTTTTTTTCTTTTATAATCGCTTATCTTTTGAGTATATAATTTTTCAAGGTTGTTATTTTGATGCGTTACATATTGGCATTTGTTTTATTGTTTGTCAAATGTCACAATTAAATTTAACGACAAAAGACACACAAGAACTATTTATGTATTTTTTTTTTTTTTTTTTGTATCTTGTAATTGTTTTTTTATTTTTTAAATTTTTCAATTGAAGGTTTTATGATTAATAATGAGATCTAAATAAAAAAAATAAACATATGAATTTAATATTGTAATTAACATAAAAATTGTAAAGTAAATAATTCAAAATTATCATTTTATTGTTAAATAAAAATATAAATATAATTATTTTTTTAAAAATATGTAGTTTAAAATAATAAAAAAAAATTTCATAGTATAACATCAGTTATTATCGAGTATAGATATATTATATTTATAGTTGTGTTTGTCTTTTTGTATTTTTTAAATATTTTTTTTATTCAGTTATGTTTTAACTTGTGTGGAATAAATTAGTCTAAATGTAACTCTATAAATTTTATTATAATATTTAAAAAAAATATATATAATTTATCATAAATAAAATTAATAATTTTATTTATTTTTTTTTGTTATAGAAATTAACAGAACGAAAATTAATTTACAAAAAATTATTTACATGAGGACATCTTCATCACGTCTGAGACTTGGTCGATCACCAAGAAAAAAGCTGGATAATCTTAATAATCTTAATTGGAAATAATAATTTATTTTAATTATTAAATAAATATATATTTAATATTTATAAAATGGATCGTAAACCATCAATAAATACAAAAAAAAAGTTATCTTTTCTTGGTTTTGGTAAAAGACTATTGGTAAGTTTAAAATTTTTATATAAATCTACATTAATTTAATAAATATACTTTTAAGTTTAAAATAACATTAATATTCTAAAAATGTATATTTAAATACAATGTTTATAGAATTTAAAACATCATGTAATTTAAAAAAAATAATGTTAATAATAATTTTAAATTCACGTCAAATGTTAAATGGTTATTGACTTTAAATGATTGTAAATAATCAGGCCAATATCAATAATCAAGGTCACATGTTTTTTATTTATCTAACACATGGTCATTGAAAAAAATTATTAGATATTTAATTTTTTTATATCAAAATTTATCTATTATTAATTTACTAATGCAAATATTTTTTTTTCAGTTAAAAAATTACTAGTTAAAGTTAGAAAAAAAAAAATTCAAAACAGGTACAAATGATAAGAGTTTATCGATAAAAAAAAACCCCCTTTTATTGTTTTTTTTTTTTAAATTTATTTATCATCATGATAATCTATTTAAAATTTAAAAAAAAATATATATTTACATACTAATTAAATTCACATTATTTAAAATAGAAATCATTGTTATCTTTGTGATGTGTCCACCCATCATTTGTCATCATTAAAATTTTATAAAATAAATAAAAAATGAATAAAAATAATTAAAAAAAAAAAAAAAAAAAAAACAATTTATAAACTTACAAACACATAAATAAGATTACAAATCATGAAATTAATTAATTGTTAATTTAAATTAATAACAATTGACGTCTTGTGATATTTATATTATTACGTAAATACGGAAGAAGCCGTAAAGATTAGATTAGAAGAAAGTAAATGATGTCAATAGCTTCTTATAAGTAATGCAAGTGTATACATATATAAATTTTTTTTATATGTATAACCTTTACTTATAGATTAAATGATAGAGGTTCATTGTTGTTGATGATGTTTACAATACAATAATAATAATTGTAAAAAATGATTTAATATAGAATAGTCTACCTTAAATTTATTATAACATTAAAAAAAAATGATAAAACAAAAAAAAAAATAGAGTATTTGGCCGATGCTATTATAGTTGCGACGGCGCTTTAACTTCAATTTATGATCGATAATATCCATTGCATATATATTTGTATATAAACGTCATAGAAAAAATTATATATTTATTATTTCTACAAAATAAACGTCAGTTGGTGCAGATTTTTACGTTCGAAAACAACCACAGGTAGATTTATAAAATAAAAATTTTTATATTTTTAATTATATATTTAAAAATATAGCTAATATTTTATTTATTAATTAATTTTTTTGTTAAATTAAATAAATTATTAATTAATTTGTTTTATAATTTATAATATTATTAAATTTACAATTTTTTTTTAAATATTAATTTCTATCTAAATGGCTTTTAAATTTATCGAGTTTATAATTAAAAAAGTGATATATATTTTTATAATAAATATTACAGTGTTTATAATTTATAACAAAAATAATTAAAATAAAAAAAAAAACTTTATCTATTTAATATTTAATAATGAAAAAAAAAAAGAAAAAAAAAAAACTTTTTTAAATATAATTTGACCTTTATTTTTGTTTTAAAAAACATTTAATTAAAATCCATAGTTAATTAGTTTATTTAGTGATGATATAAATTATCGATAGATTAAAATTGACCGAGACCCTGGATATAATCATATTTGCAATGTCAAGGATACTTGTTGCTCTTTTCCCCGCATATTATTGCAATTTTTATTATTACGCTCGCGCAAATAATTTCTACTGATTCATATTATCACATATATTTTCTATAAATCTATATTATTAATTTAATATTTAAAATATTATTAAAGCCTATCAAGTTTAATATACAAATAAAAAAAACAAATTATATTTTTACTTGATTTTTTTTTTTTTTTTTTATTTATATTCAGAAAGATTTTCAAGGTTTATCTATCGATCCATTTGGGTCATTTTTAGATACAGGTAAATAAAAAAAAATATTTAAAAGCGCAATATGATAAAATAACTATGCGCAATTGTGTAACTTATAATATATAAATATTAATATTCTATTAAAGTTTGGAATAAAAATCCCCACGTAAAATTAAATTACACTTGATGATAAATCATTAATTAAAAAAAGCGCGGGTAAAGTGGTATTCTCATTTAAAGAGTTAAAACAGGTGAATATTATAAATTATATTTATTTTTGTTTTGTTTATTTATTTTTTTTTTATTATCAATTATTATTTATTTTGTTGTTTATTTTTATTAACAATTTTTTATGTGTTTTTATTTATTTCAATTTTGTCTGATATTATATATTGAGTAAATTAATTTTTTATTTATTTTACAATAATTTTTTGTTTATGATGACAAGTTAAAGACAACTTGATGATTTTCTTGTGAATCATATATTTTTAAATGTACAAATGTGTTTTTATTATTAAAAATATTTTTAGTATGATTAAAACTTCCATCTGATCACAATCATTTTTTTTTTTTTTTTCTATTTAATCAATATTTGATAATGTTACTTTCAGCTTTGGTAACAAAAAGATTAATTAATTTTAACTAAATAAAATATAATTATATTTTTATAAAATTAAATTAATTAATTAATATTTATTATAGACAGATGGACATGGCACAGAAACACCAGAGTTGGACGAAGAGATGGAAAAGGTCTTTGCAATGGATTCTAAAAAATTCGACGTAGCAAAACTTGGTTCAATTTCAAAATCAGCTGTATCTGAACGTGATAGAGGACCACCACCACGTTATGGTGATCAAGCTTCTAATCGTGAGTAAATTATTATAATATTTATTAAATTAAATATTAATTTATAATTTAAATAAATTTAAAATATATATATATTAAGAAATAACAAAAATATATTTTAATTTAAATTAACTTGTCAACTATATATAAGTATGAATTGCTTCATCAAATAAAAAATTTTGATTGACATATAGCTTTTACATATTTATTATTTCCTGTTCTGTTAAAAAGAAGAAAAAAAAAAAAAAAGATTAGAAAAAAACAAATAGTAAGAATATTCAACTGAGTTGATTAAATTATCTTAGTATTTTAACTTGTCACAGTATATTTTATTTAAATTATTATATATATTTAAAAAAAATATTATATGTCATCTATTTTAATGATAAATTTTTTATATTATAATATTAATACAGAACATCGAAAAAGAAGTTATCCTCATCCGCACATGCCACTAAAAAGTTTGCATAGCCGATCAATGCGACGACATTTATCACCGTAAGTTTAACAAAAAAAAAAAAAAAAAAAAAAATACAAAAATAAAAAATGATTTATATCATGTTTAATATTTATTTTATTTGTCATATAAATTTTATATATCTTTATATTTTTTAATTTAAATTTTTAGTGAGGGATCAGTGACAGAGTTGGATAAAGTTGAGTCAAATATTGCAAATGGACAAATTCGTACTGATAACGAAATGGATGTATTTGATAATGGTACAATAAATAATGAACATATTACATCAACAGATGAACAAGAAAATAATACAATTAATAATGAATTTGAAGCTCAAATATCTGAACGAGCATCAATTTATTATAATGATAATACAGGACAAGGAAGTCCAAGAGTACAATTTGAAAAAATACAAGAAGAAACAAATGAATTAGAACAAATTCAAGAACCAATAAATGAAGATGATAAAAAATCTAAAAGACATCATCATAAACATGATCACAAGTAAATAATAATAAATATAAAATTTTAAATCTTAAAATATATATTACGTTAACAACAATCATGACAATAACCGTGAAAAATAAATATATATATATAAAAAAATAAAATACAATTAACAAATATATAATAATACGATGAGGGTTTATTTTTGCAATTGACCTAGACCTGAACACAGTGTAGTGTATTGCCTGGTGCCATGGCCCGTAGCCAGACCATTAACAAACAGGAAAAGAAAAAATGTCTAGCAGTCTTTCTTGAATCGTCTGGTTTGTTCATGTGTCAAAATATATACGCGGTGTCATAATTATTTATCCTTTTTTTTATTATTTTTTTTTTTCTATCTATTTCTATAATTTTATTAAAAAAATTATTATTAATTTATTTATTATATTTGTTTTTATCACGGTTATTTAACCGAGTAAGTTGTCCTTTGACATGCCAATCACCTACGATCGATCACTCGACCGGATCGGTGACATTAGACGGTATATTATTTTTCAATTATTTTATTATTTAAATTATAAAAAATTAAAAAAATTAAAATAAACATAATATTTACTTGTCATTTAAAAATAAATATAAAATAATAGATTTTTTTTTTTACCATTAAATAATAATAACATTAATTTGACAGTTGTAAAAAATATAAAATTAAAATTTACAATAATTAAATTTGATAGTTAGTAAAGTATCAAGGTCATTTAAATTTTTTTGGCACATAAAAGAGTACTTTTATAATTCTATTTATATATATTTTTTTTTTTTCATTCAATATAAATATATATATTGAATACAAATTATAATATCTATCTTAATAATTAATAATAATAATAACAATAATATATTTAATTAATTCAACAGAAGACATCATCATAAATCAAGAAAATATTCACTACAAGAAGATCCACAATGGAGAAAACGTTCAGGTGCTGGTCTTCCAGATATATCTGGTGCACTTGGAAGAAGAGTATCTGTTCAACCAGATGAAGCAAGTACATTACAAGAACTTGATATTGAAGATTTAGAATCACATAGAAGTGATGATCCAAGAGGTAGAAGAAGACATAAAAATTCATTAATACAAATTGGTAGAAAAAAAGAAGGTGGTATACCACATGATACATTTAAAAAAATGTATGATCATTCACCACATGAAGTATTTGTACAACTTGATGAATTATTTGGTGTTGGTGAAGAAAGAGAATGGAGAGAAACAGCTAGATGGATTAAATATGAAGAAGATGTTGAAGAGGGTGCTGATAGATGGGGTAGACCTCATGTTGCATCATTAAGTTTTCATTCATTATTAAATCTTCGTCGTTGTTTAGAAACTGGTGTTGTATTACTTGATTTAGAAGAAAAAGATGCTGCTGGTTTATCATACAGAGTTGTTGAACAAATGGTTATTGAAGAACTTATATTACCAGAAGATAGAGCTGTTGTTATGAGAGCTTTACTTTTACGTCATCGACATGTACATGAAAATGAACGTGGTTTTAGATTTGGTGGAAAAAGAAATTATTCAAGCTATACAAGTCTTCAGGTAATTAATTATTTTGTTTTTTTTAATTTATATTTTATTTTATTTGACTAACTAAATTTAATCTGGCAAAAAACAAAAAAAAAATTAAATATACAATAATTAAAAATTATTATTTAAAAATTTTTTTATTTTACTTTTTTTTTTTTTTTTGTTTTTCTATATTAAAATTAAAATAAATAAATTATTTATTCACAGTCAATCTGGCTGGATGAAGATGATGCTTCGCGGGAGGGCACTGAGAACCATGTAACTCAACATGTTAAATCTCACTCGTTGTCCTCATTTGCTAATCATTTATTTGTTTTTTTTTTTTATCAAATTCATTAATTTGTTTTAAATCATTTGTTTATTATTTACCATTTTGTATTTATTAATATAAATCATTAATAAAATTTTCATTATAAAAATTAATTGAAAAATCATTATTTGAAATTTTTAATGTGTCATTGATTGTTTTTTTTTTTTTATCTTCACGCCAGAACATTTTAGTATCTATACTTATACACAAATAATATTATTCAATAATCATCATCAAAGTTTGTTTAAAATTTAAAATAATAATGATTATTATTTAACAGTATATTTAATATAAATTATTATGTTTTTTTTTTTTTGTTTTTTATTACCTAGAATTTAAATGATACAAAACCAAAAATAATTTCTATAAATCAAGATAATAATAATACAACAACAATTGATATGAAAGAAGAATTAACATATACAAGTAGTAATGAAGATCTTAAAAAAACTGGACAAAATGAATATATATTAAAAAGAATACCAATTGGTGCTGAAGCAACAGTTGTACTTGTTGGTGCTGTTGATTTTTTAGATCAACCAACAATAGCATTTGTTCGTCTTGCTGAGGGTATATTAATGCCATCAATAACAGAAGTAACAATACCAGTTAGATTTTTATTTACATTATTGGGTCCACGTAATGCTGATTTAGATTATCATGAAATTGGAAGATCAATATCAACATTAATGGCAAATAGATCATTTCATAAAATAGCATATAAAGCTAATGATAGACAAGAATTATTATCAGCAATTAATGAATTTTTAGATGATTCAATTGTTTTACCACCAGGTGATTGGGAAAGACATGCATTATTACCATTTGATGAACTTAAATCAAAAAGTGATGCAATTAAAAAACGTAAAGCAAGTGCATTAGCTAAAAATAAAAAAATTAATTTAATACAAACAAATGATATTAATTCAACTTCTGCTGCTGCTATTAAAAAAGCAATAATGGCTGGTGAAGAAATTAAAAAACATGATGATCCATTAAAACGTACTGGTAGACCATTTGGTGGTTTAATAAATGATATTAAAAGAAGATATGCATTTTATGTATCTGATTTTACTGATGGATTAAATTCATCATGTATTGCTGCAGCTATATTTATGGTATATTATTTATTTATTAAATTAATTAATTAATTAATTTTATTTTTTATTTAAAAAAATATAAATTTAATACTTTTATTTCTTTTTTATTTTCAAGTATTTTGCAGCATTATGTGCAGGTATGTTGTTGTTGTTGTGTATTATTATTATTAATATTATTATTATAATGATAAATAAATTTAATTTTAATTTATTTATTTTTTTTAGCAATAACATTTGGAGGACTTATAAGTGATAAAACAAAAAATACAATTGGCATATCAGAAACACTTGTTTCTTGTTCATTAACTGGTATTATAATGGCATTATTTTCAACTCAACCACTTGTTATTATTGGTACAACTGGACCATTATTATTATTTGATGAAAGTTTATATTTATTTTGTAAAAATTATGATTTTGATTTTTTAACAATGAGAGTTTATGTTGGTGCATGGATGGGAATAATAGCATTATCAATAGCATGTGTTGAAGGTTCAGTACTTGTACGTTTATTTACAAGATTTACAGAAGAAATATTTACTGGTTTAATATCAATAATTTATATTGTTGAAACATTTCAAAAATTACAAAAATATTTTCGTTATAATCCATTACATCATGAATATTGTTTTATACCAGATAAATCATATAATTATTATAATAATAATACAGAAGATAATATATTAAATAATAATAATATAACAACAATATTAAATAATGCTAATATTGATATTATAAATTTTAATAAAACAAATATATGTAATGGTATATTTCTTGATAATTATTATCAATCAAATATATTAATAAATCAACCAAATACAGCATTAATGTGTACAATATTATGTATTGGTACATTTTTGGGTGCATATTATTTAAGAATATTTAGAAACAGTCATTATTTAGGAAGAAGTGCAAGACGTGCATTTGGTGATTTTGGTGTACCAATAAGTATTATAATATTTGTTATTATTGATTTTATTGCTGATGTACAAACTGAAAAATTACTTGTACCAGAAGGTTTAACACCAACAATATCAAATAGAAGTTGGTTTATATCACCAAATGGTGATGATAATAATAATAATAAACAAATACCATTTGCAATAGCACTTGGTTGTATTATACCAGCTTTTCTTGTTTATATATTAGTATTTATGGAAACACAAATATCAGAATTAATAATTGATAAAAAAGAACGTAAATTAAAAAAAGGTAATGGTTATCATATGGATATTGTTGTTGTTTGTTTAATGAATGTTGGCTGTGGTTTATTTGGTTTTCCATGGTGTTGTGCTGCATCAGTTAGATCATTAACACATGTATCAGCTGTTATGGTTATGAGTACAACACATGCACCTGGTGAAAAACCATATATTGTTGAAGTTAAAGAACAACGTGTATCAGCACTTATTGTTGCTATATTAGTTGGTTTAAGTGTACTTATGACACCATTATTAAAAAAAGTACCAATGGCTGTATTAATTGGTGTATTTCTTTATATGGGTGTATCATCAACAAATGGAGTACAATTATTTGATAGAATTAAATTATTTTTTATGCCAGTTAAACATCATGGTGGTGCAAATTATGTTAGACGTGTACAAACATATAAAATGCATATATTTACATTTATACAAATAATATGTCTTAGTATATTATGGATTGTTAAAAGTACTAGTGTTGCATTATCATTACCATTTTTTTTAATTCTTATGATACCTTTACGTGCACAAATGGCAAAATTTTTTACACCAGCTGAATTACGTGCACTTGATAGTAAAGGATCAGAAACTGATACTCAAGATGAACTTGATTTTTATGAAGAAGCTCCATTACCTGGTTAAGTTTTAAATATATATATGAATATATATCTCTATCTATTTTTTTTTTTCTTTTTCTTATAAATATTATTATTATTAGTATCTTTTTAAAACAAAAGATTCTATACTCATTTAAAACATTATTTTAATTAGTTATTTAGTAATCAATTTATTAGAAATTTAGATAATACTCTCAGGGTTGCAGAGATAAAAATGGCTCAAAATTATTTTAATAATATTTTTTTTTGATTTTATTTTTTATTTTTCTGCATTATTTAATTTCTTAAATTTTTCTTTTTGTTTAATTTAAAAATTTATGTCAATTAACAAAAAAAATAATAATTAAACTTATATAAATAATTTAAAAAAAAAAAAAAAATCCATACATAGTGTATATAGATAAAAAAAAGTTATTGATTTGTTAAAATTATTTTCATTTCAAATGAAAAATTAAAAAAAAAAAAAAAAAAAAACAATAATACCACGGTGCTATTGTCTAGTACTTTTGTTGATAATTATTTATTAAATTTTTTAAAATGGTGATGTGTTGGAAATTTAAAATGTTTATATTATCATAACAAACTTCTATGCATGTTAAACAAAAAAAAATAATTGAATTACTAATAATATGCTCTAGATAGATTTCCAAATTACTTGTAAAAAAAAAATATCTATGAATAAAATATCAAAATATTCAAAATAATATTTATAAATAATAATAATAAAATAAAAAAATTCAAGGCAAATAAAATATCTCATCAATATGTCGTCCAACAAAAAAAAAGAAAAATAAAAAAAATAAAATGACTATCAACAAGTAATAATTGTAATAAAATTTATAAAAGAAAAAAGATTTGCATTATAATCAAAAAAGTATAAAAAGAACGCAAGTTAAAAGATGATATATATTTTTGTAAATCAACTGGAAAATAAAATAAGAAAGTATCAAATAAATAATAAATGAATGACTGAATTTGATATGAAATATTGTGGATCAATTAATAAAGAGCAAGTATGTACTTTTAAAAATATATTTAAATAAAAACTTAATAATTTTAATGAAATGTATTTTTTAAAAATTCATAAATATATATACCTAAATGAAATTAGGCAATCGTACTATCAATATAATTTTTAATTAATAATGTGATAGAATTATTTAGAAATAAACAATAAAAATATATAAATAAACAGATGATTAGAAAAAAAAATAATATTTACTTAAATAATTTTCAACTTAATTAAAAAAGAAAAATAAATAAATAAACAATCATTATTATAGTTTTAAAAATTAATAATTCTCATTATATAAAATTAATCAAATATGATTATTAAATTATATAATTAATATTGTAATAGAGATTATAAATAAATGGTGCAACCACATGATAATAATAAATTTGTTAATTTAGTATAATAATAATAATAATAATACAGTATTAAAATTCATAAGTGAATATATAAATAAATATTTTAAAAATTTTTCCCTCTATTTTTGTCTTTTATATAAGTATATTTATTTCTCATAACCACATTGTGTTGTTTATTTTAAAATTAGTTACAATGTTATTGTAAGCATAAATCATCATATCAATAGATGAAAAAAAAATAAAATAAAATAAAATAGTTAAATTTCAAAAAAATAAAATAAACTATTTAATAATATGTTTATAAAAAATTGTGGATTTATATATAATAAAAATGGCTTCATCACCAAGGATTTTTATATCAAAAATTGGACAACAAAAATTGTCACCACGTCCAACAAAAAATTCTCTAAATATCAGGTAAATATTAAAAATAAAATTATATAAGTATAAATTTATTTTTTTTTAATCACTTAAATTATTATATTTATATTTTTTTTTATTAAGCAAATCATCAAGTCCAAAAACACCACATAAAAGTCCTTGCAGATTATCATTATCATTTAATATTGATACACCAAATAAATCAAAAATTTTAAATAATAAATTATTATCACCTAGAGAATTATATAATAAAGAAAATAGTGTTGTTGGTTGTGGTAGTTTTGGTACTGTTTATAGAGCATCATATCATGGTAATTATTTAAATAATATTTTCAAAAAAAATAAATAAATAAATAAAATAATAATTATCAAATTTATGACAATTGATAAATAAATAATTTTTATTTATAACAGGTAATCCAGTTGCAGTTAAAATTATAAAAAATAAAAATTATAATGATACATCAGTAGAATCAGAAAAAAATGCAATATTATTAAAACACTCAAATATATTAAAAATATATGAAATAGAAAAAGGTATTAATTGTTCAATAATAACAATGGAACTTTGTGGAAAAACATTACAAGATAAATTAGATGAAAATATATTAAATAAATATGAACGTATTGATATATTATGTACAATAACAATTGCACTTGAATATTGTCATAATTTTGGTATAATTCATGCTGATATTAAACCAAAAAATATATTAATTTCTGCTGATGGAAAAATTAAACTTGCTGATTTTGGAAATTCAATATCTACTGATGATATTAATAATAATAAAAATATAATTACAGAATTACGTGTAAGTTATTATTATTTATTAAATAAATAATAATAATAATTTGATAAATTATTATTTTTAGGGAACACCTGGATATGTTGCACCTGAAGTTATAAAAGGTAAACAACCAACAACTTTATCAGATATATATTCATTAGGAATATTAGCTTGGCAATTATTAACAAGAAAAATTCCATTTTATGGTATGCATCCACATACTGTATTATATTTAAGTGGTAAAGGTGAGAGACCAAATAATGATGATCATATTGATGATGAATGTAATGGAGAGTACAAAAATTTGTACAAAAAAATGTGGTCACATGATGAAAATAAACGACCATTAATTAATATTATTATTATTAAACTCAAAGAATTATTAAATAATTAAGTGAAAAAAAAAAAAAAAAAGATAATAATTTATGTATGTATATTTTTAATGTTAAATTTTATTATAAGTTACAAAAAAAAATACGTAACATTACCCATTTATTAATAATATATTTTATTTTGTTAAATTTTTATTTTTTTTATGTATCTGGCATATCTCCACCAGGAACCAACTGTAAATAAATTTTAAAAAAATTGTTATATAATAACAAAACAAAAAAAAAAAAAGATATAATTTTATATTGTTTAAAGTTAAATATATTTACCATGGTAATATTATTGCCATTGAGAAGAATTTGATCAAGTTTTGTTACTCTTCTACCTTCTGGTGTTGCTTCACTTTCAGTGACATCTTCCAACATCATATTTACAAAATCATCAAATCCTTGAAGTGTACCAACAATTTCTTTATCATTTTTCATGATTATATGAATTCTTGATCCAATACATTTATCAACCAATTCTAATAAATAAAAAATTAAATAATTATAAAACAATAACAATTAATTTAAACTCTTTTTTATTATAGGTTAAATATTTATTTTATTATTTTATTTATACTTACCAAGTGGTAATAAAGTTGATGGATTTGTACTGACTGAACTTGTCATTTTGATTATTTAATAAAATATTAATAATAATTTATTAAAACACTTATCAAATATTTATTATTGTTTATAATAATTGAATTACACTTTCACACTCAAATAAAAATATAGGCATATAGCGGCTAAATTACGGCTGGTCTACAACAAGCGACAACAAAAAACTAGGGACTCATTGATAAATTTAAAATTTCCCGCGTTTAAATTTTATCCCTAGTATTTAAGTTTTTCAAGTTGGTTGTTTGTTGATTTGTTATTATTATTATTATTTCAATTGTTCTTGGGGGTATTCTCTGAACTTAGCAACAACAATGTTGTAATAAAAAAAAGATAAAATTATATAAAAAAAAAAAATTAGTTTATAGTTTGTATATCTATATAAATTATTGACTATCGATATTACATTTTGTGTACAACAATATTATTACTCCAAAAAAATTTCATATGTTTATACCAATGTTTGTTAAAACTATTGGTATAAATTAATTATAATTATAATATAATAACAAAACAAATTGTAAACAAATTTATTAAATTATATAAATAATAATTTAATGTGAATTTTGTGTCAATTATTGTTTAATATTAATTTAAAGTTATTATTAAATTAAATATATTATTATATTATAATTATTAATTGATAATAAATAAAGTAAAAAAACAAGAAAGAAGAAAAAAAAAATTAAAAATAATACTGAGATTTTAAAAAAAAACAAAAATTAATAATATATATGAAACAATGCAGTTTTTAAATGATACACGAGGTGTTGTTTATAATGAAAAAATTTTGTTTTTAACAAGATTAATATCATTGAAAGATAAAAAAAATAAAGCTTGAGGCTTGAGAATATATTTTTTTGACGGATAAGAAATTTGAGAGAGTATATATATAAATACATCATTATTGTTATTTGAATCCGTATATTTTTCTCTGCTTAGTTGACGTATTGAGGCGTATTTAAACAACCAATAAAATTTATATTATATTTTTGAGTAAATTACTCTTTTTTTTTTTGTTTGATGAAACGATAGTTTTTTTTTTTTAAATTATTGAAACACAGGATGGTGATTTGGTAATAATAATAATCTAATCTAATCTATTAATTTATTATTATATTTTATCTATATTTATATTTATATTTAAAAAAAAAAAAACAATTTAATTATTTTAGCTCTGATGGAGATGGTACGGAAGGTTCATTAGTTGTTGAACAAACTACTGATACAGTTGATCCACCTAATAGTCCAACAAGTAAACATAATAACAGTCGTCCTTATGTTCATTCTCATCCACAAGGAAGTAACAGTAATCATAACAATGATAAAACAAAAACTTTGACAAAATATGGAGAACTTGTAATTTTAGGGTAAAAATATTATTATTTTTTTTTTTGAAAAAATTCGCGGTTTAATTTTAAATTTTAATTAATTTTTTTAACTGTTAACAGTTACAATGGATTTCTTCCACCTGGTGATCGTGGTCGTCGTAGAAGTAAATTTGTACTTTATAAAAGATCAGTAGCAAATGGAGTGAAACGAAGTAAACATTATGTTGTTAGAACACCACATAATTCACAAGCTGTATTAAATGTTAGACAACATTCTATATCATATACACTTTCACGAACTCAAGCAGTCATAGTTGAATACACAGAAGACGAAGATACTGATATGTTTCAGGTATAAAAAAATTATTTCAACAAAATAAAAAAGTAATATTAATAATGATAATAACTAAATGAATATATATATATATTTTTTTTTGTTTCATTTAAAGATTGGTCGTTCATCAGAGCCACCAATTGATTTTGTTGTTATGGATACATATCCAGCAATTGATAATGGACCAACTAATGAAACTAAAATGGCACAAAGCACAATAAGTAGATTTGCTTGTCGTATATTAACTGATCGTCATGATCCAAAAATAACAAGAATATATGCTGCTGGTTTTGATAGTTCAAGAAATATTTTTTTAGGAGTAGGTTATTTAAATTTTTTTTTTTTTTTTTTTAAGTTATAATTATTACAGGAGCTGATAATGTGATTTTATTTAAGGAGAAAGCAACAAAATGGCAAGAGAATCGTGAAATTGATGGTTTAACAACAAATGGTATATTAATAATGCATCCACAAGGACAATTTTGTGGTGGTGAAGCCAAATGTGGTGCATGGAGAGAAATAAGTGTTGGTGGTGGTGTATTTTCATTACGTGAAAGTCGTAGTGCACAACAAAAAGGTAATGTTGTTGATGATGAAGATAATATACTAAAAGATGGTACACTTATTGATTTATGTGGTGCAACATTACTTTGGAGATCAGCTGAAGGTTTATCAAAATCACCAGTATGTTATTTTTAATTAATATTATAATAATATCAATTAAATTTGAAATACCTATTTATATATTTTTTTATTATTATTATTATTAGACAAAACATGATTTAGAAGAATTAGTAGATGCTATTAATGCTGGTAGACCACAATGTCCAGTTGGTTTAAATACTCTTGTTATACCAAGAAAAACAGTTAGTGATTCAGCTCAACAACAACCTTATGTTTATTTAAAATGTGGTCATGTACAGGGTTATCATGATTGGGGTCAAGAAAAAGATAAAGTTACAAGACGTTGTCCAATGTGTTTAGAAGCTGGACCAACTGTTAAATTATGTATGGGTATTGAACCAGCATTTTATGTTGATAGAGGTCCACCAACTTATGCATTTAATCCATGTGGACATATGGCTACTGAAAAAACTGTCAAGTAAATATCTATATTTATACTTTTTTTCTTTAAATTTTATGATGAAAAATATATATCTTATAAATTTGTTTATTTTAGATATTGGGAAAAAATAGCAATTCCACATGGTACAAATGGTTACATTGCAATATGTCCATTTTGTGCTGTTCCATTAGAAGGTAGCCCTGGCTATGTTAAATTAATATTTCAAGATAATGTTGATTAAGCATTAAGTAAATAGACAATTATGAAATGATTTTTTTTTTTTTTTTTTTTTTAATCAGAATGCTTTAAAAGAAGAAGAAAAAAAAAAAATAGCATTAACAAGTGTGTATGTAAACAAAATTTTCACTCATAGTAATTTTTTTTTTTTTTATACACATCATTTAATTATGTATAATTCCAAATAAAAATAAATAAATAAACTTATGTAATAGTTTTTGAATAAAATATTAAAAAACTAAAAAATAATTGTTTAAAATTTGATTAATTTATTTAAATTTTATTTTTTTGATAAGATGATTGATGATGTTTTTTTAATTTTTTTAATGCACATTTAGCAGCAGTACATTTAGCAATACGATAATTTCTTCCAATACCTTTAAATGAACCTTTACCAAATACATCAACAGTAACACGTACTCTTTTACCATCAGTTAATTTTTCTGGTTTACCAAATTTAGCTGTTTCTGGTTCAAGTTCAAGTAATTCACGTATTGGTGATTTTGGTACATTTGTACTAAATTGTTCAATTTCATTTTTCATTATTTTATAATATACTTTCCATACAGCATCAAGTGATTTACCACTATCAAGAAATATTGCACCAGCAACTGATTCAAAAACATCACCTAATGATTTTGGTACTTCAACATCTTCAGCTTCTTCATTATAATCATCACCAATTAAATAATATTCTTCACTTATTGAATGTCCATTATCTTCTTGTATTCTAACAAAATTTTCAATAACACTATTTAAACCTGGTGATAAATGACGAAAATAACGATGAAAACCACAACGTACAGCTAATGATGCAAATATTGTATTATTAACTAATGCTGATCTTAAATCAGTTAATGCACCAGGTGAATGTTGTCTTTTATCTTCATAAAGATGACGTGATATTAAATAATCTAATACAGCATCACCAAGAAATTCAAGACGTTGATAACAATCAGTTAAACGATTTGCTTGATATGATGCATGTGTAAATGCTTGTAATAAATAAGCTGGATTATTAAATTTATAATTTATATTTTTTTCAAGTTCATCATAACCATCTAACATTTTATATAATTCATTTTCTGGATCATCAACATGACGTAATAATGGATTTCTTGGTTCTTCTAATTTACCATAACGTGTTTGTATCCATATTGTATCATTATTATTATTAATATGTTTTTCATATGGAGTACTACCTGGATATTTATTTAATGGTTCATTTTCTTGTATTAATAAAACTTCTGTTGTTGGTAATACTGGTATACCAAGCCATGACATAAATAATAATGCACCTCTTGGTCCACATGCTATTAAATATGCACCAATTAATGCTTCAACACAATCAGCAATACTTTTATCTGGTATACTATGTTGTGTTATTAAATTATATGGTACTGTACAATTATTATTATCAATATAATCATTATTATTATTATTATTATTATTATTATTTTTATCTAATTCATTTTTCATATTAATAAGACGATTTTCTGTTTCTCTTATAAATTCATTAATATTTATTGAATTTAATGAATCAATTGTTGATGATGATGATGATGATGCCGTTGTTGTTGTTGTTGTTGTTGTTGTTGTTGATGATGATGATGATGATGATGAATTTATATTTTGTGCTTGACTCCAAAGATTTGATGGTACACCAGATTCAATAAATATTTGTTCTAATTCACGTGGTACATAATAACATGGTGGTAACCAATTATCATGTGGTTCAAATTTTGTTGCAATCATACTTTCACCTAATAATTTTTGACGACCAAGTCTATAAAGATTAAGATTACTAACTTGTTTTGAACGTAAATGACTCAATTTACCTTCATGTATCATTGGATATGTACAATATAAATATGTTGTTATTGCATATTTTAAAAATGAATCACCAATTGTTTCTAATCTTTCAAGATTAATACCATCATTTGCATTTGACATTGTTAATGCTTGTAGTATTAAACTTGGACTTGGTCCTGGATGTCCATTTAATTCTGGTTGATAATCAAAGCTAAATAATATATCATCATTATAATCATTGATATTATTATTATTATTTTCATTTAATGATGGTGTTGGAATGTTATTATTATCATTTATAGTTTTATTAATATTTTTTCCATTTAATTCATCACATTTATCAAGTTTATTATTGTCATTAAATGACATATCATTTAATAATTTATTTGATATTGTTTTAATATAATCTGTATAATCATTTTTTAAATTAATATTAATTTTATTAACATTATTATTGATATTAATATTATCTTTTTTATTTAAATTAATAAATTTATCAATTTGAAATATAATTTTATCATTTTTTTTTTTAAATAATTCAGAATTTAATAATTCATATTCATATTTTTTTGAATATTCATAATGTTTATTTTTATGTTCAATAAAATCAATATCATTATCATTTAATTTTGTAAAAAAATTTACTTGATTTAATGATTTTTCACAATCATCAAATAAACACATAATTTTTTTATTTATTAAATTTTTTGTTATTTTTGTTTCATCTTCAACAGCTTCAGCTGTATTATCACTTGTATAAGATATTTTTAAACCTTGTTTATTATTACTATTATTATTATTGTTATCATTACTATCATCATTATCATCACTATCTGATGATTGAATAAAACCATCGTCATCATCATCATCTTCAGTATAAGAATCGTCAGAATAATAATTATATTCATTTGAATTATATTTATTATTAATAGTAGTCGTGACAGTAGCAGTAGTATTAGTAGTATTATTATTGATATTTGTATTTATTTTTGTTGATTCATTATTTGACCATGAAAATTGTGAATCTAACATTGTTACATTTTTTGATAATGCTTCATAATCATCTTGTATACAATCAGCCATGTCATTTGACCAAGTACCAATTTCTAATTTATCATTATCATCATCAACAACATCATGATTATCATTGAATAAAACATTATTATTATTATTACTCAATTGTACATTATTATCATTCCAATTATTATCATGTTTAAGATGATTTGTAACATCATTATTATTATCAATTTCATATTTTTTAATTTCTTTAGATTTTTTTAAAACTTCAGCTAAACTCCAACCAAAATTAAGTGATTCCCAATTAAAATTATTATCTAAATATTGTTGTCCAAGATTAATTGATTGTGCAACTTGACAACGTATTTGATTTGCAAGTAATAATGCATTTATTCTATATAATATACATGGTAAACATACAGCTTGACGCCATAATGATGCAGGAAATGGATGTATTGCACATAATTCAGCAATTAATATTTGTTTTTGTTCTAAATTTTCACGTTTAGCACGTTTTGTTTCTTCACTACTTGTTGGTAATGCAACACCTTTTCTATTAACATAACGTGGTGTTAAAAAATTTAATCTTGCTGATGTATGATCAACATCTAATAATGGTTGTTTATTATTTTGTATTTTAATATTATATTTTTTATAATAATATTCTTCAAATGTTTTATAACCATCACCAGGAAATGTTGATTTTGGATTTAAATATTTACATATTTCAGCAACATAAAAATATTGTGGTTGATCTTGATTTCTATACCATGGCATTATAACAGCATCATTATAATTTGATGAATTAAATTTAAAATTAATACGTTCATTTTCATTAATTTCACATGGTATATTATTACGATTATTATATATTTTATCAAGAAAATTCCAATCAACATTAATATCATTATTTGTTATTGTTTTAATAACTGGTACAATATAATAAGAATTTTCTGATGAATTTGAATCAAATATCATTAAATGTTTTTGTAATTTTAATACATTTGTAAATGTATAATTTAAAAATGTTGTTATACGTTTTATCATAATTGTATCAAGTATTATTGTATTATTTGATAATACTAATTCAACTTGTACTTCACCAGATCTAGTATAAATTGGAAATGGACATAATTTTGGTATTTTATTAAGTGTTAATATACCAAAACCAATATATGATTCTTCTGGTGGATATATTTTTCTACCACGAGTATTTTGTTCTTCTGGTAATGGACATGTTAATACCATTTTAATATGATACAAATAACATGGTACACCAATTATTGGACGACAATTTGTTAATACATCTGCTGTTTTTTTATAATAATATTGACGACGTTTTGTTGTACCTGGTCTTGCTTCTGTATAATCATTTTTTAAATTATATTCATCTGTAAATGCTGGAATTTCTAAATCTTCTGGACGTGCTTTAAAATTTTCTTTACCAATTGGAAGTAAATTATCATCAAGTTCATTTTCTTTATGTAATTTAATACACATTTTTAATGCTGCTAATCTTTTTGACATTGCTTTATTTGGCATTGGATATGATGTTACAATATATTTAAGTGGTGAATTAATTGGTAATCTTAATGAACATTTATACATAATATTATTATTATTATTAATTTTATCAATTGACCATTCTGGTGTAAGTCTTGTAAATGTATCACTTGGTAATTTTGCACAATATTTATTAACTAATGATATTGCTGAATTAAATGTAACCATTGGACTATCATCATTATTTAATGGTTTATATGATGGTATAATATATGAATAATAATCAGCTTCAATTTCATCATAATCATTTGTTTGTAAATTATCACATTTATCTAATAATAATTTTTCAAGATAATGATATTGTGATAATTTCCATATACATTCATTTGAATTATCACTTGATACAAATAATATATGTAATGCATCTGTTGCTTTAGCACGACTTTTACAATGTACATATGAACGATAACATTTTGGAAAATTATATCTAACAACAAAATTACATTTTGGTATTTCAATACCTTCTTCTAATATTGATGTTGATATTAATAAATTACATTCATGTATTCTAAATCTTTTTAATACTTCTTCTTGTTTTTTATGTTCAATATCTGGATCTTTTGAATATGATAAATCATCATTTGTATTTTCAACAGTATATAATGGTGATAAAAAATTTAATTCTGTATCATATTTACTAATATCATTTAATAAATAAAATAATATTTTTGCTGTAAAACTTTTATCAACAAATATAACACCACATAATAAATCTGGATCAGTTAAACCACGATAATATCTTTGATATTTATTATTTTTTCTATTATTATTATTATTATTATTACTAAAAATTTTTTCACCAACATTACTAACATTACCAATTTGTACATCAGTCTCATTTAATTTATCACTATTATTATTTATTTTTAAACGTAAATTATCAATTTCATTATTTTTATTATTATCATTTTTTTCATACATTGGTGCAAATGTTTTTAATGATTCTAATAATCTATGTACTTTTGATGTTGAATAATAATTAATTCTTGTTTTTTCAGGTATTTTTTGAAATTCATTATCACAGAATGCACGTATTTTAATCATAACAGAACCAACCATATTTAATAATAAATAATGACGTTCATATGGTGTTTTAATTTTTAATTTTTCAGTTAATATTAATATTGATAATGCTGCTTTATCAGCACACCATGGACCAAATTCATTAAGTATATTTAAAAAATCATTAAGCATTTCTTTTGGTTTTTCACTTGGATCTGGTATTTTTTTAATATCTTCTAAAAAATCATCTTGATATATTTCTGATGGATCATAACGATGATCATTTAAAAAATTTAATGCATCAATTATATAATTTTCTAATGTAATATGTATATTTAATTTTATTATTTTTGAATCATATTCAATAATATATTCTTTTGGTTTTGGACTATATTTTAATATTGATAATATATCACTTGTTGTTTCAACATAACAATTAAATGCATTTTCTAAACGTTTTATTTCTAATCCAAGACGTCCTGGTTCTTCAGTTAAATTAAATAATGGTACAGCAAGTCCAATTATTCTCAATGAATTATTATTATTTAATGATTGATTTAATTTATTTAATGTATTTTTAATATTTGTATTATTTATTAATAATTGACAATTTTCAATTATTATTAAATTTATATTTGAAATATCAATTAAATTTTTATTTATTAATTTATTAAAATATTTACTAGTTGTAATCAGAATATGAGCATTATTAACATCAAAATAATTTTTATACTTTTCATCTTGATCTTCATCGTCATCATCATCATCCTCATCTTCATCATCTTCATCATCATCATCATCATCATCATCATCATCATCATCATCAGGTTCTTCTTGTTGTTCATTATCAGTATTTATATTATTTTTAAAACTTGTTATTGTTTTTTTATTAACAACTGCTGCTTTTAAATCAGTCAATTGTCCAATATAATTTGATTTAATTAAACATGAAATATTATTATTTAAAACATATATAATTTTTTTTCTATTAGGTAATGATAAATTTCTATTACCAACAGCATATTCTTGAATTAATTTTGTAACAATAAATGTTTGTTCAGCATATTTACCTAAACAAATTATTATATTTTTTTGTTTTGCTGTATATAATAATTCAACTTGATATTCACGTGGAGTAAATGATTTTGTATAAACTTGATCATTAAATAAAAATGCCATGGTTATTTTAATTTATCTTAATATATATATTAATTATAATTATTGTATGGGTATATGTTATTATTTAATAACAACATTTTTATCACATCACTTTTTTTTGTTTATATATTTTGATTTCTTATTAAATCACAACACTTAATTTTTTTATTATTATAAACATAAACATTTTTTATAGGGTCAATAAATTTTTGAGACTGTCAAAAAAACCGGCTCTCTCTCTCTTGTGGACTTGTATTTATTTTAGTCTGTCATATTGGAGATAAAAAATAAGTATATATTTTTTTGTGTGTATATCTCTCTTTCTCTCTCTCTCTCTCTCTTATTTTTTTGGATACACAATTGTTTATCACATACATATATGAACACAGGCATATGATATCACAGATACAATCACTGAATTTTCTTTGGGCGTATTTTCATATTAACTACTGGGAAAATTCAAAATTGGAAAAGCAAAGTATAACACGATATAAAAAAAAATTATTATTGCTCTTCAAACAGCAAGTATTGATGGATTCATCAATAAATTATTTATAAATAATTTAGTATATTAATAATTTTAATTAAAAAATAGTTGTAAGAATAAAAAAAAATAAATCAGAACAAAAAAAATTAATAGAATAATGATCTGGAAAAGCATGATAATTCATAGAATTTATATATTTGTATGATGTATCAACCTGGACCATATATAAAGTCATACATCATTGCAATTAATAATTAAATAGAATCCTACCTTTTAAGCGGATGTTCATCTTCCCACGATGATGTCACCAGATGCTTCAAATGTAGTTCATGATGAATCCAGATAAATTCATCAGCAAGATGTTCAGCAGTCAACACTATACTTATACACACAACACAACTCAATAATAACACTTTTCATCATCACTATCACCACATTTATATCACATATTATTTGACTTGATTGTTTTTTTTAATTCAAAAATTATAATAATTAATATAAAACCACCAAGCACTATACACTAGATTATACTTACATTTAACACACCACTTATTTCAAGCAAACAAATTGAATTTACCTATCTCTTATAATATTTTTTACAAAAGATCTCTTTAACAGAGGCACATTTTTCTTGACACATCAACTTACACATTGGATTGTATCAAAGAAAATTTAAAACTAAAATAGATAATTTTCACGATATCAACACATCAAGTGGTACACCAAGTCATACAAAACGTATGATGAACAATAACACTTGTATGTACCATGTGATATTGTTGAAAAAAAGTTTATGAGTATTATCACATTTCATCATCAAGAACTTATCATTGTTGAAGCATTATATGATTTATCATTGTTGGATTGCATCAAAGTAAATTTAAACATTTTGATGACACAGACTCGAAACATGTTTAATATTAAATAAACTTCAACTCAATTGTTAATACAGTCAAAGATTCACAGATCAAGTAAGTTTGCCAAAGTTCTTATACCAAGTGGTACACCAAGTCATACTAAAAGTATAAAAAACAATATTAACACCAGCATCATATTATGTTATTAATTATTGTTATAAAATAAAACTCACAAATCTTCTTCATCATCATGAATTTATCATTGTTCAAGCATTATATGTTGTAGATACACTTGGTGGTTTTTTTGTCATCAACATTGTTACTTGTACATAATTAAATAGTCCAGAACCAGAATATGTGGATCAATTTTATCCATTTGTTGAACCATTTGGTAAAAACAATCACTTGTACACAACATTTGTTTTCAGCATCTGTAAATATCAAATGATCATTAGTATTTTTTTTAAGTGGATTAATATTAATAGCAAGAATAAGAAAAAAAAAAAAAACCTAAAAAACTGAGAGTAAGATTGTTGAATTAATAATTAATAAAAAAAATTATTCAATAAAAATAAATTGAGTATTACGTAATCAACACTGACCATGGAGGACAACAGACGCCAACAGAAGCCATGAAATTTAATCATGGCGTCCTTTGTCTTTTTTTTTTTTTTTTATATTGATAGAATAAAAAAATTATACAATTATAAATATATCACCACCATACAATTAATAACAATAATATTTATAAAAAAATTAATAATTTTTTTTTCTTTTGTCACAAAGGCAACCTAACCTTAATCTAATAATTTTTTTATATTAATTATTTAATAATAAATATTATTCTAATTTTATTTTTTTGTACTAAAAAATTAATTAAAAAAAAAAAAAAAGTATTAAAAATTTACCATTGGTCCATTTCAGAGCCAATCAGACATTTCTTTATCAATCTTGATGACTTTGACAGCTCTGACAAAGCCCATTATATTTTTCACAAACTACACAACACCCATTATTAATTTATCACTCAGCGTGTTTGTAGCACTTTAATTAATAAAATTATCATTAATTAATAATTTTTTAATAATAAATAACGTAAAAAAAAAGAGCCTGATACACGACCGACGTTGCTCAGTGTTGCTCAGTCTGACAATGACGCCACCAACTTGAAAAAAAAATTTACTAACTAACTCAGTCAATAGATGGCGCATAAACAAAATTCTTTTAGTAAATTTTTTTATATTATTTATTAATAATAAATAATTTTTTAACAATAAAAAAATACAGGATTATTTATTATTAATAATTAAATAACAAAATTAATTGTTAAACAATAAAAATTTTTACAATAAGAATTTTACCGACGCGCGCCCTGGTGGTGAAGCAGTAGTTACTTTTCATTGTCAGACTGAGCAACACTGAGTAACGTCGGTCGTGTATCAGGCTCTCTTTTTTACGTTATTTATTATTAAAAAATTATTAATTATTGTTAATTTTATTAATTAAAGTGCTATAAACACGCTGAGTGATAAATTAATAATGGGTGTTGTGTAGTTTGTGAAAAATATAATGGGCTTTGTCAGAGCTGTCAAGGTCATCAAGATTGATAAAGAAATGTCTGATTGGCTCTGACATGGACCAATGGTAAATTTTTAATACTTTTTTTTTTTTTTTATTAATTTTTTAGTCCAAAAAAATAAAATTAGAGTAATATTTATTATTATATAATTAATATAAAAAAATTATTAGATTGAGGTTAGGTTGCCTTTGTGACAAAAGAAAAAAAATTATTAATTATTGTTTATAAATATTATTGTTATTTGTATTAAAATTCTGCAGTATTTGCAACAGGATAATTTTTATCCCATTATTATTAACAAAAAAAAAAACAAAAAGGACGCCATCATTAATTTTTTTTGTCTGTAGGCTTTTGTTGGCGTCTATATGTGGTCAGTGTTGATTATGATACTCAATTTAATCATTATTTATTGATTTTATTATTAATTACTAGTTATAAAATTAATAAGTTTGTATTTTTCATTTTTTATTTTCTTTTGTTACTAATAATATTGGAAAAATATTAATGTTTATTTGGTATGTTTAATATTTACAGATGGTGATAACAAATGCTGTGCTAAATGATGTATAATTCAACAAAAACAATTTATATTATTAAAAAGAGAACAAAACAACAGTGATCATGGTGTATGGTAATGTTGGTTTTGACTGTTGTTACCAAGTGGTTGATAAAACTAATAGCATTGACTCTAAAGCATTTGGTGATATTATTCTGGACAAAGTAACAACATTTGATAAAAAAAAGCAATGATGATCATATAATGCTTGAACAATGATGAATCCTTGATGATGTTAATGATTTGTGAGTTTTATTTTACAACAAAAGTTAATAATATAACATAATGCAGGTGCTATTATTGTTTTTTATGTTTTTTAGATGACTTGGTGTACCACTTGGTATTGTTGTATATTGATAAACATTTATATAATTTTTTTATTAAACTGCTGAATCATTTTTAAACAGTGATAAATCATATAAAAAAATTATTTTATTTGATAAAACTGGTGATGATGTTGGTGGTGTTGAAATAAGTGGTGTGTTAAATGTAAGTATAATCCAGTGTACAGTGCTTGGTGGTGTTATATTAATTATTATAACTTTTGAATTAAAAAAAAAATCAAGTCAAATAATATGTGATATAAAAGTGGTGATAGTGATGATGAAAAGTGTTATTATTGAGTTGTGTTGTGTGTATAAGTAAAGTGTTGACTGCTGAACATCTTGCTGATGAATTTATCTGGATTCATCATAAACTACATTTGGAGCATCTGGTGACATCATCGTGGGAAGATGAACATCCGCTTAAAAGGTAGGATTCTATTTAATTATTAATTGCAATGATGTATGACTCTATATATGGTCCAGGTTGATACATCATACAAATATACCTATAAATTCTATGATTTATCATGCTTTTCCAGATCATTATTCTATTAATTTTTTTTGTTCTGATTTATTTTTTTTTATTCTTACAACTATTTTTTAATTAACATTATTAATATACTAAATTATTTATAAATAATTTATTGATGAGTCCATCAATAGTTGTTGCTTGAAGGGCAATAATAATTTTTTTTTATATCGTGTCGTTACAAAAATTCAGTGCATATAAAAGAATACAGTGTTTTTTTTTTTATTCAATAGGTAAGTATAAATATAATTTCATTTAATTATAATATTTTTTTTTTATAACGTTATTATTTTATAATAATAATTGTTGGAATTTTCTAATTTCAAATTTTTCTGTAGTTAATATGAAAATGCACCCACAAAATGGCGGCCATTTTTCACACACACACATGCACGACGCACTATCAAAAAAAAAAAAAAAAACTGGCAAAACAAACTATGGGTCTCTTTACATATACCACATGTCATTTACAATTAAATTTTAATAAAAATCATCAATTAACAATATTAATTAATAGTTCAATATTTAAATATATACATAGGATATAAATAAGATTTAAAATATTAGTAAAATAATTAAAAAATTTAATAAAACATTTTATAAAAATAACATTATTTTGACAGTGTAAAAGACCCAAAAAAAAAAAGTTATCGTAAGCTTTCATGAAGCAACAATTTAAAAAAATATTAACTATAACCTAAATGTGTATGTGAGAGAGAAAAAAAACTATTTTCGGTTGAAGCGTTAAAGATTGTTGAGGAAAAAAATTGAGATATAAAGTGTACAACAACAAAAGAAAAAAACGGCATCCCGAAGAAAACCATCTTCAAGGATGTCCGAGGCAGACGAACTCGAGGCAAGTAAAATTCCATATTTCAAGATAAATATTGAATAAATAATGAAAATACGTCCAGGCTACATGTTCAATAATCAACTGGCCGATCGTTATTATTAATTCGGTAAATTATCAATTTAATAAACATACCTATATCAAATAATAAATTTTTTATGTTTTATGTTTAATTAATAATAATAATTTTATTTTATTTATTTATTATATACATATATTTATTATTTTTTTTGTAAATATTATTGTTACAGAGTATGCTATTGACTTTTCGAGTATCTGAGCTACAGATGCTATTAGGTTTTGCCGGACGAAATAAATCAGGAAGAAAAAACGAATTACAACAACGTGCTTTAGAATTATTAAGACTTAATTCAACACCAGTTGAAGTTAAAATTCGTGATCTTTACAAAACAATTCAGTAAGTGTTTTTATTTGTTTTCTTTTTTTTACTTTTTTAAAATTAGTTGAATTACATAAATAAAAATAAAATATACAATAATTTATCAATAGGGCTGATCAAGTTGTATCACATCAAATGTATGGTCAAAGTGGACCTACAAACGATTCATTAGAACAAAATATTCATCGTAACGAAGATACCAGGTGAGGTGTAGTATAATGATAATTGTTTTTTTTTTTTTTTATAATTAAAAAAAAACAAAAAGCAAAAAAAAAAAAAAATAATAATTACAGATTGATTAAAAAATTAATACAGAGTCATGCGTCGTGTTGGACAACCAAGTCAATCACAATCATCAGCACAACATGCTAAAGATTTACCACCAGCTCATCAAGCATCAATGCCACAATCACAAGTTGGTAGATCAGGGCCAGTTTATCAACAACCAAATTATGGTAATGTTGGTCCACAAAGAACAAATAATCAAGTTTATCCAACATATCCATATCAACAAAAAATAATACCACCAATACAATTACAACCAAGTCAACCATATGTTGTACATCCAGATGTTAAACTTAAAAAATTACCATTTTTTGATTTACTTGGTGAAATATTAAAACCATCAAGTTTAATGCCACAAGGTACAATGAGATTACAAGAAAGTCCATTTACATTTCATTTAACACCACAACAAGCATCTGATATTGCTAGTTCACGTGATTGTCGTACTGGTTCTAAAATGGAATATATAATACAAGTACAAATGAGATTTTGTCTTCAAGAAACATCATGTGAACAAGAAGATTATTTTCCACCAAGTGTTGCTGTTAAAGTTAATGGTAAACCATGCCCATTACCAAATCCAATACCAACAAATAAACCAGGTGTTGAACCAAAAAGACCACCAAGACCAGTTAATATAAGTCCACTTGTTAAATTATCACCAACAGTACCAAATCAAATATCAGTATCATGGTCTGCTGATTATGGTAGAAGATATGCTGTTGCAATATATCTTGTTAAAAAATTAACAAGTACTGAATTATTATCAAGATTAAAAACACGTGGTGCAAGACATTCTGATTATACACGTGGTTTAATTAAAGAAAAATTAAATGAAGATGCTGATAGTGAAATTGCAACAACATCATTAAGAGTATCATTAGCATGTCCACTTGGTAAAATGCGTATGAGTACACCATGTCGTGCATCAACATGTATGCATCTTCAATGTTTTGATGCATCATTATATTTACAAATGAATGAAAGAAAACCAACATGGAATTGTCCAGTATGTGATAAACCAGCATTATATGATAATCTTGTTATTGATGGATATTTTCAAGATGTATTACAATCAAATAAATTAGTTGGTGATTCAAATGAAATACAATTATTACAAGATGGTTCATGGGAAAATTTAGTATTAAAAAAAGATAAAGATAAAGATAAAAATGAATGTAAAACAGAAACAAGTAAAACACGTACAAAAATTGAACCTGATACTGTTGATTTAGATGAAACAAATTCATCAGTACCATCAACAAAACAACCAAATGAAAAAAAAAGTGCACCACTTGTTGTATTAATATCATCAGATGAAGATGACGATGATGATGATGATGATGATACATCAAATAATAAAACAAATTCAGCTAAAAAATTTCATGCAAGTAATGATCAACATAATACAAGAAGTAGCAGTGGTTCATTAGATGACCTTGTTATTATAGAATGACTTTAAAGAAACATTATTATTTTTCTTTTTTTATATTTTTTTTTTATTTTAATTTTCTGATTCATAAAGATTTCTACTTTTTTTTTTTTATTTTTTTTTTCTCGTCTCGATGCACACTGTTTATACATCATTGAGTCAATGTGCTTACCAAAGTTGATCGAGAAAAAAAAAAAAAAACAAACAAACAAACATTCAAAGCCTTTTTCATTATTATTATTATCATCATCATTTTTTTTTTTGTTTCTTTTTTGTTTATTTACGTACTGTTTAAAGTTGTATTTTATTATTTGAATGTATGATGATAAATTTCATAATTAACAATATCAAAAATTAGATATTTTTAAATAATAAAAATTAGAATTAATAATGAAAAATTCCCATTAGATATTAATGATTATTGTTTGTAACTGTGAAATGATAATGCTGAATGGTGTTTATTCATAAAGTAAGAATGAATTATAAGAGAGTAAACTTAAAAATAAAATATTAAGATCATTATTTAAGCTATATTTTTTTTTTTTTTTTCATGAATTTTAAGAAGGGTGTAACCCTGTTTTATAAGGTGTTTTTTTTTTTTTAATTTTTTTTTCTTGATATAAGCAAATGCTGTAAGTTGTAATGATGAGCCAAACCATATGTAACATATAGCTAAGGGCTCAAGTCATTTATAATATTATAATAAATTAAATTTAATAATAATAATAAAGTACTTTTTTGTAAACAAATATAATATTTATTTATTTTTTTTACTTTTTCAGTTGATGAAAAATAATAACATGGTGTAAATAAAACATTACCCATGTTTTTAATTTAAATATATTTTTTTTATTCTTGATGACATTAATTTATATTGAAACTATTGATATTCATTTATAGCTTAAGGCATTTTATGGACTTTAGTTATCAATATTTTTTAGTTAATTTGATATTTAATATGTTTTTTTGAAATATTATTTCAAGTCCAATGACATTAAATCAGATCACCTTATATTTTTTAATGACTATTTATTAATAGTACAAAAGTTGTCGATAAATAATATACTTGATATTACAAAACGTTGTTTTAACAAATATTTAAGTGTGAATTACTGAGAAAAAAAAAATGTCATTCGTAAAAAAATTTATTATTTATTTAATCGTGACAATGATGATTAATTGTACTCTATCAAAACTCAAAGGTCCAAATGTCTGTGAAAACACAGTAAAAATTCGTGAACGTGAACCAAAAATTGAGAGTGTTAATGTTGAAAGAACAAAAATTATTCAACCAGTATGTTTTAATATTATTTATTAATAAATTAATTAAATTAATTAATAATTTTAATTTTAGATTGTAGAAAAAGAGATTCAAATAGCAGTATGTTGTAAAGGTTATCGAGAAGTTGAAGAAGCATGTGTTATAGATTTCTTAAAAAATTAAATACTTGGTCAATCCAGTTGAACATTTTTTTTTTTAATCATCATTTATCAAATATAATTAATATTTAAATAAAATAATTACTAACATCATTTTTATTAAAAATTTATGGCTATTTATTTCATATAAATTATGAAAAATATATAGAAAAAAAAAAAAAAAAAAAACAAATAAATTCTAATTACAAATCAAAAGTATACTGTAAGGTTTAATTTTTCTGGTACTTGATGATTATTTCCTATTCGAGGATCTGAACCAGCTGCATCAACAACACTTTCTCCAGTCTATCAAAAAGATAAAAATTTATGACAAAAAAATATTAATAACATTAAATAAATGAAAGAGAAAAATTTTAATTACTCTGCTATCTTCATTCCATGATAATTTTTTAACATGTTGAGAATTACCAGTTGGCCATATTGGATTAATTAATGAATCTGGTGGATCAACTGAAAAATTTGATGAATTTTGTGATACTGTATCAAGATTCATACGAGCACTCAAATCATTCATATTTTGTACTAATCCACCAATATTTGGAATATTTGATGTTGCTGATAAAGATGGTGTACTTGTTAATGGTGCAACTTTTCTTCTATTAAAAGTTGGAATAATTCCAGTTGATCTTGGTGCTTCTACAGTTTCTAAAACAATAAAATTATATTATATTTTTTTATATTATAAATTGATTGATTTGATTGATTTTTATTTTTACCACTTGTTCCTGTATTATATGGATTTATATTATCATCACCAAAAACAGGATTATTAACATTTTTTGGTGATACACGAGATTTTCTAGATGTTGATTTTGGTTGTTCATCATTTATAACACTAGCACCAATTATTTGTGGACTTGAACTTAATGCTGATGGAACAGGTGATTTACCACGATAACCACTACCAATTGAATTTATTGAACCACTATGTTTTGGTCGTTTTCTAAAATAATAATAATTAATAAAATTATATAAATATTAAATTAAATTAAATTAAGTTAATGAAAATAGTATATTAACTTACTGTTTATAAATATATAAAATAAGAATTAATATAACAACACCAAGTAAACCAAGTACAACACCAAAAACAGCAACTAAAAGTATACTTCCATTAAGCCAAACTGGTGCAGCACGAGCTGCAAGTGGTGGAGATTGTAAATTACTTGGTATATGAACAATTAATGGTATCATACTTGAACTGTAACAATAAATAATAATAATAATATATACATTATTAAATATAATATTTATGTGTGTATACATATTAAATTATATAAATTACGAACCGAGCTGGTTTACCAGTATCAGAAGCAACAGCAACAAGTCGTGCTAATGAATTATTAAATGGGCCAGGTGAAGTGAGAATTAGTTCACCATTGTCACGAATTTCAAACATTCTATAATAAATATTAGAAAAGTTATAGAAAGTTTTTATAAACAATAATGTGAATGAAAATATATAAGAAAAAATAATAACTTTGCATCAGGTCCACGTAGTGACAATGTTACTCGATCACCTCTATCACCATCAGCTGCTTCAAGTCTACCTATAAATTAAACATTATAATTATAATTTAATTAATTATAATAAAATATAATAAATTTAACATACCAACAATTGAACCAGTACGAAGTGTACGAGCATGAAATTCATATCTTGGATGACGAAATCTTGGATCCCATTCATTAATATCTTCAACTGAGACATTAACACGTGCAGTATCATTCTAAATAAAATTATTTAAAAAAAAAAAAATATATATATATATAATGTTTATTTAACAATATATATTTTAATAATAAATAATAATAATAATTAAAAATTATATAAATACATATATTCCATCAGTTGTATGAACTAAAAAACTATGTTGAATTTTTTTTTCATAATCTAATGTTTGTTTAAGAACAAGTTCTCCAGTATGAGTTATAGAAAATTTTTCTAGTTCTTCAGATAAACCCTCTAGCCAAAATTTTAATTTCTGTAATAAATAAATAAATAAATTATTTTATTAATTTTTATTTATTTATTAAAAATACATGTATATATAAATTAACTTACTGGATCTATTTTATTGACACCAATTCTTAATATAACAGTACCAGCTGGTGTATTTTCAGCAACACTTGTAATAAATTCATTCAATACAAATTTAACTGGTAATATTCCACCAGTATAACTTGCACTCATATCAAGATAATTTCCTCTTGTAACAATAACAGTTGCAAGACTATATCGATCTTGATTATCAATTTGTGTTGCCTTAATAAATAAAATTAACAATTTTCATTTTATTTTTTTTTAAATTTTTTATTATTATATGAAAAAAAATAAAATAGAAAACAATCAATTACCTTTATAACCATTGTTACTGGTGTAGATAATTCATGTTCCATTAATGGATGTAAAAGTGTTATTTCAGCGGTTTCAGAATTAAGATTAAGAAAAGAAAGAATACCACCTTGAATGGTATATTTAATTGGTGCATTTATTCCCACGTCTTGATCTCTCGCTTCAATGGGTTCTGGTTCAACTCTCAACATCTTCTAGATAATAATAAAATTATTATTATTATTATTATTTTAAAATAATATTAATATATATAAATTATTTTTTTTATAATTAATTATTAATTTATTTACATTTTTATTTTTATCAGAAATAATAACTCTGTATTGATCATGTAAAAATGTTGGATTTTGATCATCAGCATCAATAACATTTACTGATAATGTTGTAACAGATGATTGAGGTGGATTTCCTTGATCCTAATTATTTAAAAATTTTTATTATTTCATCATATTAATATTATATTATTATTATTTTAAATAAATTTTACCTGTGCACGTATATTTACTGTAAAATTTTTTAAAGTTTCATAATCCAATGGTTTTTTTAATACTAATGTTCCTTCCAAAGCATTTATAAATACAAAATAATCCTATTTAAAATAAAATAATATTTATTACAAAATATATATTATATTAAATAAAAAAAATAAAAACATTATAAAAATAATAGAACGGAAATTTACTGAATGTGGACCAGGAAGTACAGCATATTGTACTGTTGAGTAAGGACCTGGTTGATCAGCATCAATTGCTCTAACACCTTGCAAAACCCTTGTACCTACTACTGTTACCTAGATAACAAAAAATAAAAAGAAAAAAAAACAAACCATTAAAATAAATTACTTAAAACAATAAATTTTATTTCACAATATTATTTTTATGTTTGTTTTTTTTTGTTAGTTTAAATTTAAATAACAAACAAGATAGAAAAAAAAAAAAAAAAAATGGATATAGTTCGTTAATTTGATTGATTTGATTTTTTTTATTTTACGAGAATAAAATTTCCCATGATAAATCAATTATTATATATTTGCTGATGTCATGATTGTCATCATTTTTTTTTTTATACAGATGACTGCATTGAATTATTTATTTTGATAATAAAGATTTTAAATTTCTCTCTTGAATTTAATCGAAATAAGTAGTTTTTTTTTTTGACTATAAAGAAACTGGACAATTGGACATTAATAAACTTTTATAAAAATCAAATTTTAAAATCTATATAACAACTAGTTTATTGTTATTTTTTAACGTAATATTATGATTAACGACACGCTTTCACTGTTGACACTATGTTAAAACAAACTTCATTTAATATTTAACTAATCTCACTTCCTTTTTTTTTTCATCTGATGATCATCATTTTATTTTTAATTTTTTTTTTTTAATAAATAATATAATTTTTATAAATATTACATAAATATAAAAATTCTATATAATTTAATAGTTAATGATAAAATATTTTTAATATTGCATATTTAACAATATATTAAACTTTAGCAAATCATTCGTTTGGAACCAACAGAATATATCATAAATCAAAGTAGTAGTTTTGAATATAAAAAAAAAAAAAGACTTTTTTCTATTTTTTTAAATATTTTGTCATCATTATTTATATTTATATAATTTTTTAAAATTATACTGATTAATTTTTATTTCAATTTTAAATTTAAAAACAATAAAAATTTTTTTGTTATTTAAAAATTGAAAAAAAATATATATTGAATTGTTTTTTTTCTATCATTGATAAATTATGATAGTTTAAATTAAATAATAAATCTATTTTTTTATATATTTTATATATATATATTTTTTTTTATGGATAGATGTTTTTGTAACGGCATGATAAGTACTCGTTACGCGTGTTCATCCACCCGATGATTCACCAACACCATCATATATTATAGTATTTTAGATTGGTCATTCGTAATTTAAAATTTTCTTCTACTCTCACAGACCAACTAAAAGTTACGGTTTGTTGAATTTCATGGATTAATGGCTTTCAACAACAAAAGAATACGCAAAATGTATTTAAAAAACAAAAAATAATTTTTTAAACTAAACATATAAAAATTATAAAACAATAAATATATTATTTAAATAAAATACATGATAATTAATATTATCACACGTTTTTTTGTATGTTAAATATTAATACTTTGACTTACCTCAGAAATATTTAAAATGTAGGGTGCATTTATGAATTGGGGTGCATTATCATTGGCATCAGTAATTCGTATATTAACTGGTATTACAAATCCCTAAAAAAAAAAAAAAAAAAAAAAAATACAATATTTTAGATAGAAAATAAATATAAAATATATAAAAACAATTTTATCATTGTGTATTATTATCAATATAATGCACCAAAAATTATTGTTGCAGATGGCTAATTTTTAGAAAGTACATGATAGAAAGTTAATAAATAAATTATGTATTTTTAGAATCAATAAATATATGACAATAATAAATTAATAATTTAATTACCGGATCTAATGTATGACGTCTTTCACAAATAATATTGATAAATACACTTGCTGGTCCATCAATACCTTCTTTATCAATTTTTTTAATTAATGTTAAATTACGTGAATGAGGTATTATTGTTACTGGACTATCATGTTCTTGTAAACGTAATTCTATATCACCATCAACACTTGGATCACCAAGAACACCAATAATACCAATAATATCACCAATATTTTTATCCTCACTGACAAACAGGTGTAATGCTGTTGCACCATGTTCCAAAAAACATCTTGTATCTCTAATGACTTTATTTATTTATTCATTTTTTTTAATTATTTGAAAAAAAAAAAAAACAAAACAAAACAATTATACAATTAATTAATATACATACTTAAATATAAAAAAATAATAAATATAATTATGATTAAATATATGATGAATAATCTTACGTTGTCCATTATTATATTTTAAATTTAATAAAATTAATAATAATATTTTTAATAACATTATTTTTTCCATATCAGTCGAAAATAATTATTCGTCCTGTGACACATTTCTTTATACATCTAAATTAATTATTTAATTTTATTATTATTAAAAATTTTTTCATATGAAAATTTATTATATTCAATTATAATCGAAATGCTCTGTTTATCACAACAAGATATATTAACTGTCTAATAAATACCGGTATAATTAATTCACTTGAAAAATAACAAATAAAATATATTAAAATTTATAAAAACTAAAAAAACAATAATGTTTAATTAAAAATATAATTAATTAAATATTTATATTAATATATATATATATATTTTTTAAATTAAAAGCGTCTCAAACAATTGTAAATTTAAGACTGATATAGAAAGGGTCTGCATTGATGTCTGTATATAACAAACAAAATATACACTCAGGAAGTGTCGGTTAAAGAGGGGAGAAGCCTCCCCATAAAAACCTGAACAGGTGCTGTTTGATAGTTGCATTTTAACATGCAGTAAATATATATATATATATAAAATAATAATACAATTTTTTATTAATTTTTTTTATATAAGTATATTACTTGTTTGTCCTACTGCATACAAAAGATTAAAGAAATTCATTCAAAAAAATCTTTTCACACCCAAACTTGATTCAAAGAGAAATGAGAAACCACCAATTTCACCAGTTAAATTCATTTTTTTTTTTTAATTCATTTTTATTAATATCATTATTATTATTATTATTACATATTTCCTGTACTTTAATTGTTCTGTTTATATATATATATATTTTATTTTTTTTTAAAATTTTTTTCTTCAAATTTTCCTACTTTTTTTTTTTCGTTTTTATTTTTTTTTTTTGATAAAGTACACATAAAATTATATAAAAAAAAGTATAAGGAAAATTAATATATTATCCTTTAAATTTTTGTTGTATAGTATGCGGTGAGTCTTTCATCTTTCTCCTAATATGCCTTGTCATTTAAATATTTAATAATATTATGACATGTTTGTGTGTATAAAATTTTCATGTACAATACAAGTATTTTTAATTTAATTTTTTAGCATAAAAAACAAAGAGGTAACTTACCGCTGTGGTATATTATTGAATACACATTGCAATTGCATATTTATATTTAAAATTTAATTCTATTAATATTTTAAGTTTTAAATTTTTTTTTGTTATTATTTTTTAAATTTTATATTGACTCATTGACGCGATAACGTTTATGAATCACATCATACCTACTTATATATTAATACAAGTTAACCATACATATTTTTTTTTCATTAATCATTACACAATTTTTTATTTAATTTATATTTATCAATTGCATAGTGATAATTACTATGGCAAGTTACTGGGTGAATACATTGTTTATTTAGTTTTTATTTTATTTAAATATTTTATTTTATTAATTTAAAAATTTAAATATTTAAATAAAATAATTACAACAAAGTGGAAGACAACGCCACGATGGCAAACTTGCAAGTTTTTAGTCGTTGTTTATATTTTTATTTATTTTTTTTATTATTATAATTATTATTGTTTATTAAGAAAATTTTTGAAACTACTAAAAATTATAATATATTTAAAAAAAAAAAATCAAGTATACATTTTATCAATTTCATGCTTTTTTTTTTTTTTAAATTCTTAATTATTATTTTATACTTGGTGTTTATTTTTTAATTTTAATATTTCAAATAATTAATGATAATATTGAGATGTTTAATGTACTCTAGTGGATTATCATTATTTAATTATTATCCAAAAATTGTGACGCTGCCATGAAGATGAATATTATTATTTATTTATATATAAATTATTTAAGTATTTTCATTTATTTTATTTTTTTTTTTTTGTATACGATGATAATGAAAATTATATATTTAAAAAAATCAAATAAATCACGTACATAATTAATTACATTATTTTAATTCAGCTGCAGTTTGTCTATGTATGTTTTTTTTTTGTTGATATATATATATATATTTAAAAATCAATATTAATATTTATTTATTTTTTTTTTCAATGTGATTTTTAGTTTTGTTCATTACTTAATTTATCAATGCAATATTAAAAGACTCATTAGGGGTTTTATTTTAAATTACATGGAGTCTTTTATATATATTGTTATTATATTTATTTTGTAAATATTTTATGTAATACCATCAAAAACAAACGCCAAATGTTGCTTAACCCTGTAATGTAATATAGATTCAATAAATTAATATTAATTTTTTTTTTTATATCTATATTAAATTTGAATAAATGAATGATATCGAAAAAAAAAGGCTTATAAAAGCGATATGAAAAAAAGTTACTGTTCAATTACTGGTTTGTTCATTTTTTTGTTTTTTTTTTTTTTTAATAATAATAAATATAACATTTTATAAATAATTTATAAAAAAATATTTAGTGAATTATTGAAAGCGTGATATAGTGATGCAGGTAGTTATGGGTTAAGTGCACTTACTGAATTTTTAGGATATAAACAAACGTCTCCACTAGGAGGTGCACGAACTCCTTGTTTTTGATACTGATTATCACCATTCATAATGTCATTTTGCTGTAAATATTTTGTTAATAAAGCATGCGCTTAAAAACTTGATATTTATTTTTATTTTATTTTATTTTTTTGTTAAAAAGTGAGATAAAAAATGGATTGGTAAACAATTAAAGCGTGATAGTGATGCATGCATTCAGCAAATATTAGTAAAGGAAAGAAAAAAAAAAAGTAAAGTAAATAAATATAATGTTGTTTATTTTATAATAGTAATAATAATGATAATAATTATATACTCACGGATTGATAGACATTTGATCGTCCAATATTGTTGGAATTCATGTTTGTTCTTTGCATTGTTCTGTCTTCATATCTAGTGCTACCTTGACTTGCCATTGGCCTATTAAGTGTGCTAAAATCATAGCTTTAAAAAATTATAAATAAATAAATAAATAATTTTATACTTTTTGTATAATAATATATATATTTATTATTTTATTGAAGTTATAAAATTACCTGTTTGCATTGTTTGGTGAATTAAGACCAGAACTGTTACGTGCTGCAACAGTTTTTGTAACAAATTCAGCTTCTTTCCATCCATGTTTTTTATAAACTTCACGAAGTTCAGCATGTTGCCACATTGTAAATAATACTTGTCCAGAAAATTTAAGAACACGTGCTGTATATTTTTGTTTTTGTTTAGTAATATTTAATAATCTATCAACACCATTAGCATCAAGTAATGATCTTGAAAATTCAGCATTTTTTTTAATAACTTCATTTAATGTTGCTAATACAGCAGCAATAGTATCATCACTTGTACCTTGATCATGTTGATTATTACCAGATGGTAATTTTTGTATAAGATCTCTCATAGCATATTTACCAATAAGTTCTTTATTACGTTGATCAATTGCTAAATTTCTAAGTGCTGTTGCAACAGCACAAACAACACGATCAACTTCCATTCTTAATAATTCAACTAATATTGGTAAACCTTTTTCTTTTCTAACAGCAGCACGTATTTCAATACTTGGTTGCCAATAACATGCTGCTAAATTTTGTAATGCACCAGCAGCAGCTTCAAGGGTTTCTGGATTTGAACATGTTTGTAAAAGACTTAAATAACATTGTACAACTTCTGGTTGCCATAATAATTCCATTCCTTTTATTGGTTCATTACGATTTGAATTTGTATTTGTATTTGATGATGTTGATGATGATGTTGTTGTTGTTGTTGCTGCTGTTGTTGTTGTTGATGTTGTTGTTGTTGATGATGTTAAATTTGATGATGATGTTATATCTTTTGTTTGTACATCTTTTCTTCTTTTACTACCACCAAAACAACCAAGATTATCACTTTTAACAGTTGTTGTTATACGATTTTGTACAACTGATTGTATTGGATGTTTATCATAATTTGGATCTTCAACTTCTTGACATCTATAACTGAGATTTCTCAATATACAAACACAATTTTCAACAATTTTATTACCAATATTTGATTTTTCAATAGCTGATCTAACAACATATAATAATGCATCAACAAGACCATCACATTCACGTAATTTTTTTCTAGCATATTCACCAGCACTTGATATATTTCTAAGTACACCAGATGCATTACGAAATACTGTTGACCAACATGTTTCACCATTTGATGCACTTGGATCCCATCCACTATGTGGTATTATAATATTATTAACAACTAATGTAACACCATCATCAATAATAGCTTTTTTTAAATCTTCACATGATGATAAATTCCATAATACACCAGTTACTAATTCTTTAATATCAGCATCAGATGTACGACGTAATAAACTAATTAATGCTGGTACACCACCAGCATTTTTAATAGCTCTTTTATTTTCATCATTTTGTCTACCATATGATAAATTTCTTAATGCACCACATGCATTACGATAAACATCTGGACTATCATTATCCAATAATTGTACCAATGGTGGTATACCACCTAAACTACGTGTTTTAGCTTTATTTGGATCATCCATATAACATAAATGTTGTAAATATGCTGCTGCATTTGCTTTTATAATATTATTTGAATTACTTAAAAAACCAATAACTTCAGATAAATTTGGATCACGCCAACGCATTGATTTTTGATCATCACCAATTGGACTTGCCATACCAGGTACAACTGAATGACGTGATTGAAGTCGTTGTAAATGAATATCATCTTCAAACATACCTTGTCCAATATTACCTTGCATTGTTATTTGATGTGATTCATCATATGATGGACCATCACTTGATAAACCAACTGGTGGTACACCAATACCAGGACCATAACTAACTGGTCCATATGGTGATGATGATACATAACCATATGCAACTTTATTTTCATCTAAAAAATAAAATATTAATAATAATAATAATATTTTTAAATAATTGATAAAAAAAAATATATATATATATAAGTATATACCATATTGATCACCAGGACCACCAGGACTTGGTGTTATTCTATAATGATCTTGTAGTGCTGGATTAAGTACAGCATCCATATCATTATATCCACCATCAACAGCATATGATGAACCTTTTCTCATATAATCATGTGGTGGTGTTGTACGATTATGTTCAGATGGACTGTGTGGTGAATGTGGTGAATGTGAATCTGGTACATATACACCATGTCCAACTGGATATTCTTGTTGTGTTGCATATCCAACATATGAATCATAGTGATCAAAATTTACCATATAAGGATCAGTTGCATAGCATGGATCACCGTGTGTATAATCTTGAGACATTATTGGTATATTATAGTTAACAGCACCAGCTTCTGATTCAATATGTGATACTTCACGTATAACTTTGGTAACTGATGTTATCTATTTTTATAATTTAAATAATAATAATAATAATAATATCAATTACTTAATTTTTTTTATATTAAAATAATAAACAAAGTATAAAAATATTATAAAACTAGAACATATTATATGTAATGTGATAAGTTGTTGACATACTTGTTGAGATGTTTGTTGATTGTGTGTTCGTAAGAGAAGTGGATCATCTTGTACTGACAATTGTGATGAATGTACTGAGTGTGTTTCTGGTTTTCCATTACTACTGTGATAATCCGTTTCACTTGGACCACTTAAATATTTAAAAATATTATTATTATATATATAATTTTTTGTTTTTTTTTTTTTGAAATACTTTAAAAAACAAAATTTATATTTAACAAAAAAATTAAAAAAAAAAAATACATATACACTTTTGCCTATTATCAATCTTTGTATATAATTATATATTCTCAATATACACAAATCGTTGATGCTATTATATTTATTTTTTAGTCATGCATCAATGACAAATGTTTACTCATGCAATATATATTTTTGAGTTAGTCAAGGTTAATCACCTCTGTTTAATTTCAATGCGTGTTACATTATGTTCTTGTCTCTGCTCAACTCTTCGATTCACCAGCCTATTTTTCATTCATTCATCATTTTGTTTGTTTTTTTTTATTTATTTATATTATAGTATTTTTATTTAAAAAAATAAAATAAAATAAACAATTTACCGGTACTTATTTAAATATATTTATTACAATTATTATATATTTTTTTAAATTACTTACAAACACGAGTCAACTAGCTGATTATTGGACATGCCTGGAATATTTTAATTTGCAGTTTGTTACAATCCAGCTGTAAAAAAAAAAATAAATAAATATACATTTAAATAACTGGTTTTTAACAAAATGCATTTAAAAATATTTCATATTGCTTATTTTATACAAACCTTTTAATATTATAATTATTTATTAATTTTTTTTTTTAGTTTTATTATTGATTAACTGGTTAACAATGTGAAGAATTAAAAAACATCTGAAATCATATAAAATTATTTATATTCATTAAGTTTATCAATTTCATTTATGAATGGTATATATTTTCTTTTTTTTTATTATTCATTGTTGTAGTTTTTTTTATTTTTTTTATTATTATAAATAGAATACGTCGACAATGTGTAAAATTATATATATATACAGATTGAATGAGTTTGAGTATAAATAGGTATAGGTATATTTATTTTAACGCATGCGCTTATACTGTGCATCATCCCAGTTTTTTTTTTTTTCAACTTTTCTTGTGCAAATATATATCTATATGCCAATATCATCTAGACAATTGCTAATGAAGAAAAAAAAAAAAATAAAAAAATAAAAAAAAAAAACAATTGTCTCATATAAATAATAATTATTATATTAATTTTATTATTATTTTTTTAAAATAATTTAAAAAATGTAAACAAAGAAATTATTATTTTAATATTTTTTTAGATAAAAATTTGACATTTTAATTAATTACATGCAAATTATTAATTAATATAAAATATAAAAAAAAATTATTAATATTTAATTAAATAATACCTTTAATATTTTAAAACAATTGTTGTCATAATAATCACTGAATAATATATTCAAATATCTAAACATTTCAATAAAATCACTTTCACAAATAACAAATTATATTTTATTAAATAATTAATATTAAAAGTATAAATACATATATATATATATTTATTAATTAAATTTATTAAAATTAATTACATTTGTGTGTATATATAGTTTATTTTTATTGTTTTTTTTTTTTGTAAATTAACAAATACACACTTGTAAAAATAAAAAAAATAAAAAATTTTTTTAGCCACTACCGGTCAACATACACAAAATAAAACTTGATAATAATTATATTTATTTCAATGAAATATTAATTATTAAACACTTTATAATATTAATTATTTATAATGTATATTTTTTTTAATTTTAAAATATTATTTATTGTTAATTTTTATGAATTATTTAGTTGTTACAATTGTAATTGTAACCATACTTGTTCAGAGTCGCCAACGCCTACATAATACACAGTACTGTGTGTATATATTTATTTTTTAATATATAACAGTGTGTATGTGTCAATGTTCCCTTTCCTTTTAATAAACAGTTATATGCGAATTTTCAACAAACGATAAATTATTTTTATCTCTTTTTATCTTGTCTATTTTTAACGATTTTTATCTCTCTCTTACTTTTTTGTCGCCGACATTTAAAAAGTTTCGTTTTCAATTTGCGATTTAAACATAATTTTTACCGTCATTTAAATATCTTTATTTATAATAAATTAATTGATTATAATTTTAGATAATTGTAATTAATTTTTTTTACAAATATAATGGCTTTTTTTGTTAACTGTAGAAATTAATTATTTTTGTTGATAAATTTTTATATATATTGGATACACCTGCATAAAAAAAAATAGTACAATAAAGAGAAATCATGATGAAATATAATTTTGCAATAATAAAAAAATGTTCTACTTCCAAACGGCTTGGGGACCCAAGCGCCAACGGCATTCTGACTGACTACAGTAAACTTAGGAATATGAAAGTCCCCTACAGATGAAATAGTAGGCATGCGCAAAGGTTAAACCACTAGTAATTTATTTAAAAGGTTTTTTAAACGAAAATATGAATAGCTAATTATTATAAAATAATAAAATGTAATTAAATTACATAAAAACATATGCAGCTATAAAATATAATTAAAAATTCAATTATTCTTGCTAGAATTTATGTTACAGCTTTATTCTATGAATTTAGCGAATCACATTTATCGATAAGTAAATTTTTAAAATAGTATTTAAAAGACTTTAATTGATAAAATTAATTCATTATCAACTCACTGTCCGGCTTAATTGTTCAAGCGACTTGGAAACAATGTGTGTCAAGAATTGTCATTATTAATTATTTTAAATCATAACTCAAAATTATGATAAACTGATAAAATGATTGTCGTTTAGTTAGTTGATATATGTAAAGGACATCTTGTTTTTGTGATTATAATTTTTATTTCATTTGTAATTTGTTAAAATTTTTTTTTTATTAATAACAATAAAGTTTAACGCGGTAATTTAATAGATGAGCAATGTTTTAAGTGATAAAGGTTTTAAATGGGCAAAAAATGGATTATCGGATTATGTTAATACTACAGTATTATTAAAGTTTTTTATAATTAATGTTAAAATAATAATACATAAAAAATATTTACCAATATCATATACAGATAATCGAAAAAACAGACTATAGGATGATGTATCATACAGTATCCTAGTTTTTATTTAGATACAAGATAAACAAATATACCACTATATTTTTTTTATATATTGTCATTGATGATTATAAATTTAATGATAACAACGATTATTTATGCATAACATTAATGATGTATAATAGTACTGTGTGATAATGTATAAGTAAAAAACATGAAATGTATGCTACGCTGATTTTTGATTAAAAATGAAAACTGAAACTTATGGATTTGTATTACTCAAAAAAACAAATGACTACCATCTGTTGGTAAAGTAAATTATACACTAATGTCACTGATTTATCTGCTATCACGGTCTTCTAATCTCCCGGCGTCTTACGGTACTTTAGCTGTTTACCCACTCACACACTGATATATATCAATGTACACAAATGTACATATCTATCTTGACGTTTTAACTATTTATAACAAACAAATGTTATTAATATAATCATTAATATAATTTATAATTATAACAAAATTATATTAAATTAATATATTAAATTAAATACAATAAAAAACATTGGTTGTGATGGAGAAACCATTCTAAGAAGTGATTGAATTCGTCTTAAAAAAAAAAAAAAGAACAGGTAAATACTGTAATCAATTGTTTTAACTACGACAATAATAAATATATTTTTTTTAATAATTAATTTTGTTTGTTTATCTTTACTAGAAAAAGCATTATATACTAAAAATCTGAATTATGTGAATTTAACACCAAATCCAGCATACAAAAAAAATGGAGCTGTAAAAGGTAATGATGTTTAGTTATTATTATAGTTTTTATTATTTATTATTTTATTTTTATTATTTAGTTATTATTAATAATTATGTTTACCTACTGGTTTACAAATGAATGACAATATAATTTTTTTATCTCTGTACATGTAGATGCAAAAAAGAGTAAAGATGCTTTGAAAGACGTTAAAACATTGGTAAGATTCATCAACAAATATATCACAATATTTTTATTATAAGAATGTTAAACATTAATAATTAATCAGCAGGTTCGTTCGAAAAATATTAAATTTTGGAAATTTAACACCAAAACCAGCATACAAAGAAATGGAGCTGGATGGATGCATAAACGATTGTCAATTAAAATTAATAAACTAGTTATACCAAAAATTGTTACTTTGAAACTATTGACAACTGAACAGTGAAATAAACAATTTAATGATAAAATACGTATAGAAATATCCAATCAAGTACAAAATAATGATAAATTAAATGACAGGCAACAAAATAAATTAAGAATAAATCATTCATTAAATTTAAAAGTAAAAACTTCTGAAAATAATATTTAGAATGTTGAAGTGTTGAAGCATTTTTACGTGATCAAAGAAAAAAAATTAAATCTGTTGTTCCAACTGAGATAAAAAAAAATATCTACAACAAATATTGCAACTTATAATTTTAGAAATCTGGTACCCAATTATATAACTGAATTATCTGACAATTCAAAACAATGGAATAATGAACATAAAATTTTAAACAGAATTAATAGTATATAAGTCATCGATGACAAATGTTAAAATCAAAATTTCCACCAGAATATAAGTGTTCGCTTTTTATTCTTGTTAATAATTTTGATTCATCTTCTCTTGTTGAATTTTTTGTATGTAATCCACATTTACTACTATTTATGAGTACTTTAATATCAAGTTCAAAATCAATATTTGGTTCTTGGAATTATAATGATGATGATGATAATAATGGTTGATGATCAAGACAATTTAATCAAGTATATCAAGTGATATACTACCATCCACACTATCATAATTTGAACAATAACTATTTTTATTATTATTTGTTTTTTTATTTTTTATTTAATTTGTTCACCATCAGTATCAGTTGATTCTAAATCACCTTCTGGTAATGAATTTTGACGACCCATTGTCAATGGTTTGACGACCCATTTATCACCAAATGTAACACGTGTACTAATTAAATTTTTAGCACATAATGATGCTAAACAACTTGGTCTACTTTTTGACCTACTTTCATAACTTGCTGAATTACCAGAACTAATATCATTATTTTATTCATCTGGACTTTATAATTGATGTTCTGGTGTTCATGATGGTACATTAAATGATCTTGAACGATATGTTTCTCGTTTTTGTACTGAAATCAAGTTTACTTATCATACCTGATGTTTTATTTGTAATTTTTTTATCATATCACGACAAAAACCATTAAATACTATTGTTTCTAGTTTTTTTAAACGTTTTATTTCTTGTTCAATTGTACCATGTGATGCACCAAGTGAACGTAAATTATTTATTGTTTGTGCTTGTTTATTCATTTCTTTTAAACGTTATTTTGCATTTATTGATGGATGGAAAAAAAATTCTGGTAAATTTTTAGTAATCACCAAAAAAATCATTATTTAAATTACTTTTACCATCTAATCTTTATTTATTTTTTGAATTATATACTTTTTATATGTAAGGTGGGGTTGCGTAAAATAAACGTGTTGTTATATCAAGATTTATTGATTGCCAGAATGGATTATTAGCAATATTAATATTACAACGTAAATATTTTATTTCATAAATATAAGTTTTAAATTTAATATTTTATAATAATAATAATAAAAACATAAATTCAACTGATTTGTATTGTTTGAAATGCTTGACACTGGTGTCCACAATGTCGGCAGAGTAAGATCATATTATTTGCACGTGCTTCGAGAAAACGAGATGAAGTGCAAGTTTGACACAAAAACCAGTGCTGACAGGGTATGGTTATCAAATTTAAGATTGATCGTTGACAATCAGGGCACAAGGATGAGTTAATATTTTCCACTATATAATAAAGAGTAAAGTTTAATAATTATTCATGATTAACAGATAAATATTGACTTACGTATTAAAACAATAAAATTTTCATCTTCAGGATTACGACGTAAAATTGGTATTGTATTATGGTCAAGTCCTACAATATTAATTTCTCCATCTTGCCTGGGTATTTGTATGTCTGCAATTTTTTTTTTTTTAATTAAATTTTAATTATATTTCAATACAATGATAAAATGAAAATGTTATTATACTTATGTCATGAACTGGAAACATTGAAAACTCGTCAACTTGAAATGGTTCATTTAAAATATGATCATTATTAAAAGCCTCAGATACATGATTGTAGCAAGATAAAAATCTTGCTGCATTCATTAGACCTTCATCATAAAGATCCCACATACGTGCCAACACTCTTTCACGATTGATATATTTTTGAAGTGTTGGCTGTCTTATAGAGTAACCATTATTTAATGATGTAGTCTCAATCTTGATAACTGCTTGAAATTTTTTCAATTTATCTAAAACATATTAATAACAAAATAATTATGAAACCCTGGACAAAAATAAAGATTTTACAAGTTAGTAAATATTACATACATATATTTAAATTTTACCTATATATATTTTTCAATTTAAATTTTAAATACTTTAAATTTTACATACATATACTGTTTAATGATGTAATTGTTTACTATTTTATAAAATTAATCATAAGTAATAAATTCTTACCCATAAACTGCCAAATTCCTGAGTGTGATCCCATACGAACCCGCATAGCATGATGATACGACTCAATAGAATTTGTTGTGCGATTTCTATGACCATATACAGAAAACCTTTCAGGTGTAATTTGATCCAACCAATATCTTTGATAATAATTAAAAATAAAATAATTGCCAAAAAACTCTAATACATCAGGTGAAGTGTGTCGAATTAGATTATTAAATGAATCATAGATGTTTTGTGCGGGTAATAATGCAAGTCCCATTAGCTTTCTATAAAAAGCAAGAGCCACGTCCCACGATGCTAATTTTTCAATAAAAGCTTTTCCTTTTAATTTCAGTTTTTTCCATAGTGCCTAATTAATAAAAAAAATACAATTAAAATTATTGTATAATAAAAAAAAAATTTAACAAATTACAAAAAGATTAATTTTAAATAAAAAATGTCATTATAAAAAAAAAAAAAAAATAGTTCATTTTAAATTAATAATATTATTAATATGTCAAATAGTGTGCAAATTTAAATGACTTACTTGACAGTAATGAAAAAAACACAAAACAATTACGACATTTGGGTATATTATTACAAACTCATTTCTAATTGCATTTTCAAAATCAATGTGTACAAGTTCTGGTTGAATATGTGGTGCCACACTGGTATGGAAAAAGTTGAACACAGCACGATATGCTAATCCAGTTTTTCGGGTCATGAAAGCCCATGCCAACGGTATTGCCTGTAATTATTACATTCTATATTTTCATTTTTGTATTTTAAAATAAATTATATTATTTATTTAATTATTTCATTTTATTTTGCAAGTGTTAAAACACTTACTTAAGTAATATTTTTAATTAATTTCATATTTTGATAGAAATTTAATGTTGAAGTGATTATAAAAATTAAAGATTTTTTATTTAGATTAACTGTAGAACAAGAAGAAGATTAGTTTATTTACTGTGTTATCAATGTTTCCTAAAATTGATAGAAATTGATATATTCCCATTTGCCGAGGACATATCTCATATGTTGCATCAATATACAGCTCAGTCACATCTTCTAAAGATACCACAAATTGAGGATCCCACATAATCGTAACCCTATCATTATCATTATTCAACAGTATCGTGTGAATGGAGAGTAAGAGACTATCTTGATATTGCCGGTATTTGCTCCATTGTTGAGAATTAATTAATTCCATAAAGTGAGTCAAGTTCCTTGGAACCGGTGGGCGACATTCTTGACGCCATCTTTTCATTTGTCGTGTTATTGATGGATAGGTGATTCTAATTGAGGCTGCAGGAAAGCTAAATATGTATGTAAAAATTATGTAAATACAAGTACAAAATTATGAAAAAAATTATTATTAATTTGTTCCAGCATTATGTTAAAATATGATTATAAAAAAAATTAAATTAATAAATAAATTTAAATAATAATATTATTAGATTATATAATTTAAATGACTATAATACATTTTATTGATACTTGAATTATGTAATAACTGGTTTTACAATAAATAATCAGTTTTTGATTTAAATAATAGTACTCACTCTATCGCTACTCGTTCCCATATTGCTCTTAGTTCATCTTCTGTTGTTGTTACTTCTTCCCAGAGCCTGTCTTTAAAAATTTCACAATTGACTTGTTCCTGATCAGCAGGATGACAATGCTCTCCACGCTTATCCATCACTTCATTTTCTATGAAGATATGAAATTGGCAGTTTGATTTCCATTTATCAGTACATACATACCGACTACAAATTTTTTTAAAACAATTTTTTTATTTAATTTTGTATAGATGTTGAAAAAAATAAAATAAAAAAATTAGTTTATACCTTCTATTCAAATGTGTTGATTTTTTTCTGAGTTCGTGACCATCAACATAAATTATTGTTGTATCTCTTCTGCTCATTTTGTATCTTGTTAAAAAAAAAAAAATTAAAAAAATAGCAGTTCATAAATGTATCATATTTCTAAATATAAATTTAATTATGTACTTATTTATAATTAATTGCTCTACAAACTAAATTTCATCACCGGGTACGACGTGTACGATGTTTATATTTTTACCAATTTCTACCATGCCATAGAGGTGTATATATATATATATATTCACCTCCATGTACCATGATTAAAATAAACAAACACAAATGTTTTCAGTGTGTTGAGAAAAAACACATATATAGAGTGACATAGCAATAGCAAAAGCAACAAAATTACTGATACGTTAATTGTCGATATTAATTGTTAATAAATTAATTATGTGTTAATTTTGATTATCCAAAAATACTGTTGATTGTTAATTGTATTGTATACGTAATATACACTTTTTTTTTTAATTATAATGTGTCTTACTTTTCAGTCCGTTTCAGTCATTTTCAATACATGCCAGTGCATACCAGACAATACCAGATATCATAGAGTCACACACATATACACACATAAATGGAAATCGAATGTAATTGAAGCTCACGCAATGGAATAACTTAGTAACTCCATCGGCCGCTGACAGCGCTAGTCTCACTTAGACACGAAATGTTTTAACACATGGTTTTGTTTATAATTTTTTTTTTTTAATAAAAAACGATAAAAGTTGTTTTTTATCTAATTATATAAATTGTTTTGTTTCACTTGCTAAATTATATTTAAAGAAAAAATATACGATTAATTACATTTACTCTTATAGTATTGAAAAAATTTATTATACTGCTTTATTTTTATTAAATATAAAAAATACATTGTATTTTTAAATTGGTATGAAATTGGCTCTTGCTGTTTGGCCTATACTGCGGCAAAAAGGGCACCTTATCACTCTATCCTCACCTCTAACTTGGTTCATGCATCTTTCACAAATTAAGTGTTTACATGTTTGTAAGACATGCGTTTTAGGGTTTACGTAACACACTTTGCAACTCCAATCAATTGGAAAATCTACAACAACAATAATCAACAATTAATTATTAAATGGCAATTAACTGTCATGCATTTGTAAAGTTGAAAAAAATAATTACCTGGGTTATTACTGTCATCCATAAATAATAAATCAAAGCTGGTCACTCTACCATTGCAAGAAGGGCATGTGATGTTGTCTCTGTTAATATGTTGATCAGCACATGGTTGGCATATGGAAACACAATTGCATGGCCTACAAATGATATTTATTTTTTGCTCATTGCAATGCAAACACTTCCATCTGTAGATATTCAATTGATCGTCAATATCCATATTTAACTGTTGCTCCTGTGGTTGTTGCTGTTGTTGTTGTTGCTCCTGTGGTTGTTGTTGATGTTGTTGTTGTGGTTGTTGTTCTTCTGGCTCATATGGCTGTAGTTGTAATTGTGGTAATTGTTGTATTTCTTCTTCAAGAAGAATGACCTGAAGCTGGTGGAAATCTAAAACTTCCAACAAATTTAAAATACCAGCTTCAGGTTCTGCTGGAGCATTGATGAGACCTTAAAAAATTTTGATAAAATTAATAAATTTTTTAATTATATTTTTAATAAATTATAAATAAATAAATAAATTATAAAAATTAATAAATTTTCTAATTATATATATTATTAAAATAAATTAAAGACTGACCATGAGCAACCTCTGGTTCTGATGGTTGAAATGGACAGACTAAGAATTCTTGTTGATGAATGAATATATTCATTAAGCTGGTCAATATATTGGATCCAACGCTCAAAGCACGAGCGACTGTGATTGAGCCATTATCCAAAGCAGTCCAAAGACGTCGAATAGCACCAAGTGACACTAAACAACTTGTTGGTTTTGGTGACATTGAGATATTTCTTATTGCTGTTTCATCATCACCTAACAACGTGTTTAAATCTGCTTTTGATGATGCTGTGGTGTCTAAATGAGCACCTGAATTTAACCAAAAATATTACTTTATTAATTTGTTTTTTTTTTTTTTTTAAATAAAAACATAGTTGAAATTTTTTAATTTATCTTTTATATATGTATTTATAACTTACGATACATCTTCCAATGATTACAATTACGAGTGTGTTGGTTACCATTAGTACCAATGCACTTGTGAAAAATACCTCTTGATAATATCAGGGGTACGTTGTTAATCAAGTGTTCTTTGCGAAAACACGAAAAGTAATCTAAAGGAAGTTTATTTATAAATTCAACTTCATACCAAGTAAATAATTGTAGAAATACTTCCAAATAATTTCCCAATGAATTCTTTAATCTTAAAAAGGCTTCACGCATATGTACTGTTGATAACAAAGATATTGCCAACAGTTTTTTTAATATGATTTGATGGTCATTTAAATTGATGTTTACACTTTCAGTAGCACGATGTAAGATCATCTGTAAATGAATAAATAGGTAAATAAATAAGTAGGTAAATAAATAAAATATTTTTTTAAATTTTTTTTAAGTTAAAATAATTTTAACAAAATAAGGTTTTTTTTTTTTTCATTTTAAGTTGTTTGCCTTAATTTATTAAACATTTATAAAAACCTTTCTTACCATCGCTATTGAATGGAGATGAAACTCGATGGTCGCTTGTGGAAAAACCATTCTAATTCTTGAGTGAATACGATGATCCAAATTTGTAATTATTCTAGTTGGGTGAGTACAATTATGAAGTAAATTTGCCCTTATAAATTCAGTGACTTCATCACTTACAGCTGGAGATATACGGTTTACATATGCATATGCAAAGGGCATAACCTATTGAGATACATATAAATAAATTTAATATACTATAAATTTAACATTCATTGTTAGTAATTTTTTTAATTTTTTTTTTACTAACCCTTGATTTGTATTCTAATGAAACCATAACAACTGCAATCGTATCAGCAATCACTGGTAATATAAGAGACGTAAACTGTATATGTAATTGATATTCATCTCCCAATGGTATTGATGGGACCATATTGGGATCACCATAAATAAGGACTCGACCTCCATCAGTTGCTACTACAGATGAAAGGTGTATGGTGCCTTTTGAATAAATTATGAGTTCACGCCATTCATCTGTTTGGGTCAATCTATGGACATTTTGGTAATTATTTTGCTGTGGTGGTTGTATGAGACGTCGCCATGCAGCCATTCTATTTTGGATTGCTTCATAACTAATTGTGTTGTGCAAATCTGGAAAACTATGTTATTAAATTAAATATATATATATATGGTAAAAATTAAATATATATATATATATGAATAAATTAAAAATATATTTATGATATAAATTAAATTAAATGATATAAATTAAATTAAATATATATTTAATTTATATCATATATGATATATAAATTAGATATATATATATATATATATATATATATATATATATATATATATATATATATATATATATATATTATAAATTTTAATTTACTGCTGAAGACTTACTCTGTAATAACATCGTTATAGATTGCTTGAGATGATGCAAAAGAGTGGGTTCTCTTTGTATATAATCTTGATAAAAAAAGTGTTCTTCTTTCAAGCAAAGGAACAATTGGTTCAGTGTGAGATAGATCATCAGGAATATTAGTAACAGTACCATCATCCTCTTGTAAACGTGCTGTTGCACGACAATTTAATGTATGACGAGCAGCACACAGCAACCTTAAAATTTTAACATAAAAAAAAAAAAAAAAAAAAAAAATATTAAAAAAAAATTAAATATTTAAAAAAAAGAAATAAAATAATATATAAGAATAAACGAATTAAACACAATTAAATAAAATTAAAAAGAAATCTATACTGCTTCAATCATTAAATTCCTATATTATTGTAATGGAAAAAAATTTTTATCATTTAAAATAAAAAAGAAAGAAAAAAACGAAAGATTTAATAAAATCCGAATAAACTTGTCACCGGATTTTTATTTCCACAAGGACATGATGACATCATGGTTACGAATGGAAGGACAAAACAAAAATAAATAGAAAAAAATAGAAAAAAATAGAAAGAGTATTACAAAGTATGGAAAAAAAAAATTGATTTCTGAGAAATGAGTGTATTGGGGATTATAAAAACTGTAAAAAAAAAAATAAAAAAAATATACAAACAAAATTTTAAAAATATTATGTTTTTTATCCAACTTTCAAGAATAAAGGATTCAATCTGAATTTTTTTTTTCTTTTTTTTTTAATTATTAATTTACAAAAAAAAAATAAAAATAATGATAAAACCATGTTAATGATAATTAATTTATAAGTTTACACCAATACTAATAAATCAATTAATTTTTATAAAAAATACATACATAACTGTTCCATTGTTTAATCGTCTGCCTCGGTGCCATTTTCGTCCAGCCGCAAACATTTCCCTTACAGGACGACGATTAATATTCATACCAAAATTTACATTCATTTTTTTTGTGTATGGCTCCTTGTAATTAAATCAAAAAGTATATATAAAATATAAATATAATAACTATTAGAATTATATAATATATGTTATATCATAAAAATACTTTAATAATTAATATATAATAAAGTTAAAATATATATTTAATAAATACGAATATAATTATATATGTAAAATTATTTATAAAATTAATTATAATAATTATAATATTAATTTTTGAAATAATAATTATTCCAAAAATTAATATTATAATTATTATAATTAATTTTATAAATAATTTTACATATATAATTATATTCATATTTATTAAATATATATTTTAACTTTATTATATATTAATTATTAAAGTAATTGTTAACAAATAGTAAAAACTAATAGTAAATATAAACTAAAAATATTAATAACTAATAACTAATATATTGAAAATGTATAAAGGGAAAAGTAAAAAATATCCGAGGACTTACTTGCTTGAACGATAACGTTGAAGTGGGCCTTTATGTCCATCGCGACGGCAAGATGAGTTTTACGGTGGTAGAGTGGAGGAAAAATTTTTTTGGCGGGAATATATTTTATTGGGTGCTTATATACACCTAACCACACCCAATACAAACCGCGCTAAAATGGCCTGTTTTAAACAATCTATATTTAAAATTTAAATCATATAAAATGGTCTACTTTTTGACCTACTTTCATAACTTGCTTAACTTAATAAATTATAATCATAATAATAAGCATACTTAATTATGTATATAATGATAAAATATATATATATTTTTTTAAATTTAAAATAGTTATTTTTTTAAATGAATGATGCAGGATGTACCTAAATTTGGTGAACTTAATTGAGATGTTAATTGTCCAAATGGTACTTGTTGTGTTCCTCCTAATACTTCTATATTTAAATTTGATCTTTTTTCATTCCAATATTCGTATGCATTTTTATAATTTAACCATACAAGTATTGCTTTATCAACAGCTATTGGTTGTATATATATATATATATATTAATGGCCTTTTAAATGTTTTTAATATAACTTCTTTATCAGTATCTTGTGTCATTTTTTCTTGTATTGCATTACGTGTATTAAAAATATGATGATGATAATTGTTTACTACCACGTGTCATCATACCATGTAATGTAACTGGATGTTGTGGTATATCAATATTAACAGCACCAATTGTTAATAAACCACTATTTTTTTATTTTTATTAACTGTTGGTGACCATTCATCAAATTTACCAGAAAATAAGATTTTTAATGTTGTACCAAGTTCTTGAACTTGTAATTTACCCCAAAGTTTATATTTATCACATCCAACACAATTTATTATTCTTGATACATTTAAAAAATGTTGACGAGATTCTTCTTTTAACATAATTGCCTCAGAACCACCATTAAATATACAACTTTCATTAAAATGATTTAAAGAAAAAAAAAAAACAACAAATTATTATAAAAATAAGAAAACTTCAAGTTATTATAGTTATACAGGTATATTTATAAATTACCTGACAACTTGAAGAATATCATTAACTGCTTGTCTCGTTTCTTCATCACCATCATTATTACCAGTATAATATTGTTCACGTTTAAAATATATTGCAGCTTTATCTAGATAAGTAAATTTGGACCCCATTCAGCACCAGTTGATACAATGTCAAGATTATTTTGATGTAACAATAAATTTTTCTGGTATAAAACAATTTTCTAAATAAATACTTCTCCATATTCTATGTGCACTTTGGTCCTTTATAACCAGTATATTTTTCTGGATTTAATTAAAGATCAACACATTCACCAGGTGATGTTTCAGTTATACAAAAATTATCTTGTTCATCATCATGTTTTTGCCATCTTTCAAATTCTTTATAATTTTCTGAACTAATTGTTGTATTAAATAACCAACTTCTTTATTATAATTTTTTGCTGTTTGTTCACGATTTATCATTTGATTTGTAAAAATATTTATCAAATATTTTTTCATTATTGTAACGTGTTTTACCTTTTAAACCAACTGGTATATCATCATCTTGACATTGTTGTACAAGACAATATCTTATTGCACATTTACTATCATCAGCCCAAAATGGATATATAGTTTTGAATAAACTTTATAAAAACGAAAATAATCTTTAATCAATAAACTTTGTAATCTTGGATATATTTTTATATTATTAAAATAATTAACTGTATCAATATTACAACTACAATCATCAATTGATCCTTCAAGCTAAAAAATAAAAAAAAAAATATATTAATAATAATTAAACATTGTTAATCTAATTTAATTTATTTAATATACTATAAAGTATAATAAATGAATTATAATTTACCTTACAAAAGCATTGATTATTAATATTTTTAGTTGATGAAATGTTGATGTGGTGGATGTTATGTTATATCAATTTTAACAGCACCAATTGTTAATAAACCACTATTTTTATCTTTTTGTCGTTTTGTTACACTTGATTAAAGTGCTTGTGATTTACCAACAGTTATTTTAACAATTTTTTGTTGACTTGATGCAACACCCTCAAGTAAAACAATCATTGTACGTCCAATTTGACCAGTTAAACGACTTTCAAAACTAGCTGGTTTTGATTTTTTTCTACATATTAAACTTGAATGTAAACTTGTTATTTCAGCTTCAAGTTTTAAACCACTTAATGTTGCTAATAAACGTGTATGATGAATTTTAACAACACCAAATATTATTAATTTTGTACGTTCACCAGATATAAAACTCATTTCTCTTGGTTGTTGTTGTTGTTGCTGTTGATTTTGTTGTTGATTATGATTATATTGTTGTTGTTGTTGATAATACTGTTGTTGTTGTTGTTGCTGATGATGATGATATTGTTGTTGTGATTGTGATTGTGGTTGTTGCGATGATGACGTTGATGGTGGTGGTGGTGGTATTGGAGTTGAACTAGATTGTTCATTATTTGATATATTAATACCTTTTTCAATATCATTTGATTCATTTAAATGTTCATATTTTTTATTATTATGATTTTTATAATGTTCATTTGTTTCAGCTGGTATTGAAAATCTATGTGTTATCGTTTTAGTTTCTGGACGTGTTGCATATATATATCAAGAAGACAATATATTTTTTTCCAACAACGTGGTGTTGAATTAAAATTATTATATTTTGTTTTATCAGTTAATATTGAAAATTTATCATTACTTCTACTTGCACCAAAACTCGGTGTTGTTATACCTTGTGATAAATTCATATAACCTTTTACTGATTTACCAGTACTACGTAATTTTTGTGCAAAACTTTGTGGTCGTGAATTTGATTTTGATGAATTTGAATCATTATTTATTCTTAATAATGATTCTTCTAATTTTTTACCACCAATTATTAATGTATCTTGTAAATCAGATGTTGATGATGAAGCATTTTTTAAATTTGAATTATTTGGTGTTAAATTATTTAAATTTTTTATTTCTGGTTGTTCTTCTTTAAAATCATTTTGTGTTTCTTTTATATTTTGATACATATTTGTTATTTGATTGAGTAATCTTAATAATGGCATATTAACTTGTTGTGATATATAACGTATATTGAATGAAAAATTAACAACAGTACTTGTATGTTTTTTTAATTGTCCACGTGATATATATAATATATTTTTTTTTGTGTCATATCATCAACAGTCATATCAGCCATTTTTTTAATATCAATATCAATACCAATTTTTTCACTTAAAAATGCTGGTGTATCTGGTGATATATCTAAATAAAATTTTGAATTTTTACGTGTTTGTTGTTGTCCATTATATTTTGTTGATAATTTTTTCTTATTATCTGTTGATGATGGTGGTTTACCAAATTTAGATAAAACAATATCAATTCTCATTGTATCCATTGTACCAACAAGTGAAAGATTTGAACAAAGTGAATCCAATGATGATACATTATTTAAATTTGCTGATCCACTTGCTGATAACATTTGTTGTGGCATCACTGATAAAGATGATAATAATGGCTCAAATATTAAATGTGCATTTAATAAACGTAATGAATCTTTCATTGGATAAAGAAAACCATCACCACCACTTTGAATATCTGATTCTTCAGTATCTTCAGTTGTCATTGTATTTATTTTTGAATCCTAATAAAAAAAAAAAAAATTATTTAATTTTCAAAGGTTAAAATTTTTTAAATTATATTATTTTTATTTATTCTTTATTTTTGCAAACAAAATACCTTTGTTACTTTTTTTTCACTACGAAAGACCTAAGGAAATTATTAAATTAAATTTTTTATTATAATTTTGATTTTAATATTTAAAATTTAGCTTACCCAATTTTCTTTTAAATTATTTTTATTATTATCCTTGATAAATTCTTGTTGTTTAGCCATCCAACTATATAAATTTTCACCAGTACCAGTTGCTCTTGATGACTGATGAGCAGTTGGTGATGTAACATGATCTATGCTACCAGCACTGTGTTGACTACCTAGTCCTCCACCTCCACCTACACCTCCAGAATAAATACTTGGATTTGATTCAAGTTGATGTGTTACATGTATTTGTGGTGCTTTATCCTCTTTCAATGTTCCATAGCCTATTAATATAAAAATTATATTTTTATTATTTGAATTAAAATTTGAAAATGAAAAAAAATAAATAAACAAATAAAAACAATAATTAAAAACAAATTAATATAGCAGTTTTAGAAAAAAAAAAAAAGGAATTAAATGAAATAAAAAAATCCCAAATTTAAAAATTAATAACAAAAAAATATGATAATTTTATTTGTTAAATAATAAAATTAAAAATTTTTTAAAAATTATTATTAATTTTTTTTTTGTTGCCAGAAATAATTGGACTTACTGATGTTATTTGGTTCTCTTGGTGGATTAAATAGTCCACCATTTGCAAGTAATGGAAAAACAATACTTGCTCGTGAACTAACTGGTATCTGTGTTGGTTGTAGTGATTTTCCTTTTTTAGTTGAATGTGCAATTGGTGGTGAGGATGATAATAGTGAGTCATTGTTGTAATTTCATGTCCACGTGGTAAACTCACTGGTACCGTATGACCATTACCACAAATACCTTATTATACATCATGCGAATTTTTTTTGTTTTTTTTTTTAACAATTACAAAAAATAAAATAGTTTTCCCATTATGCAAATAATTAGAAAAAAAAAGAACCAATCACCATAATTCATTAGTTAATTGTTAGTTAGACAAAAACATTATTTTATTTATAAAAGATAAAGAGATATAAAAATTTAATAAAATTATTAAACAAATAAATATTAAAAAAAATAAATAATAACAAGCAATAGTCAACTTTTGCATTTAAAAAATTTTCATTTTTATTATTTTTGTATTTTAAATATTAATTTGTTTATTTTAATAAATTTTTATTGACTTATTTATGTTAGAATATTTTAAATTGTTTTTTCATCTGTTTTTTAGTGTATATACCTGTAATTTTTTCACTTGGCCATGTTTAAAAATATGTTGGTCGGTATGGGTAAGCATTGCACATTCATCAGTGACTCCTGGATCATCAACATCACCTCCACTATATTCTCCATCAGTCAGTAAATTTTCCTGTGTTTAAGCAAAGCCAAAAACGAACAAAAAAAAAAAAAAAAAAGACAACCAATGTGTGTTTAAATTATTTTTTTATATTAAATATAATAAAGCAATTAAAATTAACATAAAATATATTATTTAAATTATTAGTTTATTAATAAATTATTTTAATAACCGAAAATTCGCGTGATGGCAATTATTAATTTAAATAATGATTTAAAAAAAATTGTAATACAAAAATAAAGAATTAATTGTTTATTATTATCAAGACACTGAGCTTAAATTTGTTTATAAAATAGCAGACAGCATCGGTGCATAATTTAACAATGAAAATATTTATAGATGTAGGTATAGGCTTGTTTTATTTATTGTTTCTAATTGAATGATTTAAAAAATATATATATTTTTTTTTGTTAAAATGTGGCTTACGAGATATTTTATCAATATCTTTATTTTCTGGAACAGCCTTTTTCACATGAACAGTGTAATCCTATAGATATTATATGAATTTCGTAATTGAATATTTAATTTTTATTAAAATATTAATTTTTTATTTAATAATAAAAATAAAATCAAAATTATTTATAAATAAATTAAATAATGTAAAAAATACTTGATATATTAATTAATTAATAATTAATATTAATAAAGAAATAAATAGGTATATTAATTAACTTACATCTTCAGGATCAGAAACAGCAAATGTAACATTAAGTGGTTTTACATATTTTGTTTTGTAATTGTGTTCAAGAAGAAGTGGTGTATAAAGTACACTTTTCCATTCTTTACTTAAAACAATAATTCCCTGAAAATAAAATTGTTTTTTTATTTTTTTTTTTTAAATAAATAAAATGTATAAAGTTTTGAATAAATAAAAATATGAATTTATTAATATACCTGTCTTAATGTTGATAATAGAGGTAATTCATTTTCTCGTAAATTAACACCAATTGTTGCAAGATCATTTAATAATACATAATTTTGTAAAATAGTACAAAGTTGACATGATGGTCTTCAATTAATGTTTTAGCTAATGGTGTTAATCTACTATAACGACTTTTAATTGGCATATTGATAGCTACTACATCAAGTGCTTCAGACATTAAACATGCAACAATACCAGTTGATCTTCTGTACATACTTCTAAACATATGTACAATTCTAATTGCAAAACGATTACTTGGATTCATCCATGCATTTATTGCTGGTGATGCTGTACTTAATAAATTCCAATCAAGTCTTGTATAATCGATTTTACGTGTTATTGGTGTTCTTGGTGGTGCTGCAAAATTAAACCATACTGTTTTTAATTCAATAACACATGATACAGTATTACCATTTGGTATTTTTGTTATTAAATTTCCTCCAGTATTTCCATCATCTTTTTTATCATAAGATGTTGATGGTTGTGATGTTGTTTGTTGTTGTTGATTATTATTATTATTATTATTATTATTATTACAATTATTAGTATCATTGTCACCAACAAAATTATAATTTAAATTTTTATTATTATTATCATTAATATTTTCAAGATCATCACGACTTTTAACTGAATCAGTACAAAAAATTTCATTGTCAATTTTTTTATTACAATCATCATTACCATTATCACCTTTTTCAAATTGTGATCTTTTAACAATTTTTAATTTAATACCTTCCCAACCACATTCAAACATAATAACACTTAATTTATCTCCATCATTACCAATTGTAAATTCTTCATTAACTTTTGTTGTTGTTGATGATGTTGATGTTGTTGTATTATTATTATTATTATTATTATTATCATAATAATAGTAATCATTATGACATGAACAGTGTAATCCTATAGATATTATATGAATTTCGTAATTGAATATTTAATTTTTATTATAATATTAATTTTTTATTAATAATAAAAATAAAAACAAAATTATTTATAAATAAATTAGATAATGTAAAAAATACTTGATATATTAATTAATCAAAAATTTAAAAAAATAAATAGGTATATTAATTAACTTACATCTTACAAATAATATTGTTGTCTATGTACCTTGTTTTCCAACTCCATTATTAACAAATTATTTTTAAAAATTTAATTTATTGTTTTTGTTTATTTTTATTGACAAAAAAAAAAGCTGAAAAGATTTTGGGGTTAGGTTTCCACAAGTGTCAGCCGTGTCAGCAGACAATAAGCTGAAAGCGCTATCTGTAAGTGATTATTTGAATTAACGCAATTTGTAGGTAAAGTAAAGGTATACTTTATCTACAAAATAGAGTAATACAAATCAATTTTCGTCCTTTAATATTTTAATGGAATATCAATTTTCATAACCCTCGATTTATTAGTAAAAAATAAGCCCTTAAAGAAATGTTCAATAACTGATGCAAATGTGTATAAAACATCCTCTATAAATAATAAAGTATTGATATTTTAAATTCCTTAAATTAATGTTGTTTGTACTATAAATATACAACAAAATTATACGAACGCTAAAAATTAATGTCATATAGAATTTCATTAAAGAAATCCAATTTTCATCTTTTTTCAATAGCAGTCATTTCAAAATACGCAAATTTTATTGAGTCATAGAATCATTTTTGTTCGTAGCTTATATATTTTTAAATTTCATTGATCAATATATTTTAAAATCCACTATTTTGAGTATATTACTATGCTCTTATTCATAAAAAATTAAGCTCACTAAAAAAATCATAGTGATTAAATTTTTTGTCAGCATTTTATATTGCTATACTTCTTATCAAATATTTAAAAGTCCATTGGAAAGAAAACATATAGTCTATTTAAAGTAAAATCTTATCACTATCTTGTATTTAAAGCTTTAAATAATATTTTTTCAAGTTATTGACAACTATTATTTTATAAAATAAAAAAACTGTAAGATTGTTAATAATACTTTATATAGTTAATGAAATATATTAAGGCAGTAAAAATTGCAATAATTAACATATCTATGGATATGATAAAAAAAGTTTTTTTAATCTACCATCTTTAAAAAAAATAAGAAATAAAAAATTGGTTAACATAATTGTATTTATAACACTATAGGCGTTGCTATATAAAGAAAGTGTGTCTGATATAGGCTTCAAACAAGATTCGATGCTTAAAAACTCCCGCTTCAATCAGTTCTTTAATTAATCACTAGTCAGTTCTTTCAAAACAAAATTCAACTAGCCACGGCTATAGGAACTTTCATATTCTTAAGTTTACTGTAGTCAGTCAGAATGCCGTTGGCGCTAGGGTCCCCAAGCCTTCCAAACAAAGTAAAAGTTGACTTCCTTATAGTAAATAGAAAATTTAATTATATAGTATCTATTTATAAAAAAAATATATATAAAATGCGTAACTGATGATGCGGAAGATGTTTATATATACACTTGTATATTTATATAATAAAAATAATACAGAAAAAAAAAAAAAAAAAGAACACACAGAGAGATAAACATTGGAAATATCAATGTTAGAGGTCATATTCTCGGAAATATTTTTTTGAAAGTGTTATAAGAGAAAGTGGAAACCGGCAAGCTTAAAATTTGATGATGTGATTGCAGTTGAATTTTGTTCTCTTTATAAAGAAGATCATCAATTGTGTGTTTATATATATATTGTTGATTATTATAATTAATAAACAAAAATGTTTATTAAAATATTAATTATATTTATAATATTAAATGTAATTTATTGTGATAATATATTTAAATTAAATACAACATTAAATAATAATTATAATGATGATTATGATGATATTATTCAACCAAGAATTTGGAGTGAAGTTTTTGAAAATTGGATTGTTACACAAAATACACATAATACTAATCATCGTGAAGCTAAAGTTTTAAAATATAATGATAAAGTTGTTAATATAATGCAACAAGGAATTATTAATAATAAAAGAGAAGTATCAGAAACAGATTTATATTTACTTGGTAAAATTATATTTTAAATATAAAATTAATTAATCAAAATATATATTTATACTAATATGTAAAATATGTTTTTTATTTTTTTAGGTGCAATTGAAAAATTAGTTTACAGAGTAGAAACTTTGGAACAACGTTTACGAAGATCTGAAGAACTTTTATATTATATTATTTCTGGAAATACAACATTACAAGGTATTATTATTATAATTATAATTTAAATAATTTATATATATATATATATTTATTAAAATTTTATTGAATTATTTAGATCCTTGTCCGAAAAATTATACAAAAATTGGTAAACAATGTTATCATTTTGGAAGTCGTGAATATGATTGGAAATCATCAGCAAGTTTATGTCGTAGTGTTGGTGGTGATTTAATTGAATTTGAAAATGTTGAAGAAACAGAAAAAATTAAATCTTATTTAAAAGGTGAAACAAATATTAAAAATCGTGATTTTTGGACTGGAGGATTAAATCCTGGTTTATTATGGATTTGGGCAAGTAGTGCTAAACCAGTTTATGAAGATGAAACTCATAGTATTAATGGAAATGGAAGGTAATATTTAATAATAAAATAAAATAAATATATTTTTTAATTCTATAAATTAATTTTTCAGATGTCTTAAATTTAGATACAGTTTAGCATCAAAAGCTTATTTTTTTGAAGGTGAAGAATGTGTTAAAAAATTAAATTATATATGTAAATATGCTAAAAAAAATTCAGCTGATAAAGTTAAAGCTATTCAACGTTCAATTAATAATGGATAATTTTATCATGTATATGTATTTAATATAATAATTAATAAATAATATTATTTATAATAAGTTCTTTTTTTACTGTATTTAAATATTTCGCGCTTATTTTTTCATCTGTCGGTAACACAGATAGCAGAGACATCTTTTGTGTTAATTTTTAAACAATTATGTTGACGCGCGACACGACACACACACTGCGACACACACAAACAATTTAGAAAAAAAAAAATAAAATAACAATAATGATTGTAATAAATAATCGCCGGTTTTTTTTATTTCACTGTATTTCACTAATTCATTTGATTAATTAATTTTTTTATCAGTGTATTTTTTAATGAATTTGCTATAATTATATTTATCTTGATTTATTATTATTTTATATATATTTTTTAAGATTCAAATTTCAATATTATCATAAGCTTTATAATGATAATATTAACAATAAATTATTGTTACAATCTGTCAATAGTTTAATTATTATACCTATATATTTGTTTATTTTAAAAAAAATTAACAAAATGAGTGGAGAATCACAATTGACAATTATTTCAAATATCGTAAATGATATTTTGGTAAGTATTTAAAAAAAATTTATAGGTATATATCTATTAATAAATTAATGATAATGATAATAATAAATATTTAATTATTTGTTTGTTTGTAATAATAGAAAGTTGAAGCAATAGAAGAAGCATTTAGTTGTGTATTGGTACATAATTTAGATGATGATGCTGAAAAAATAAAATCATGGCAAGCAGAATTAAATACAGCAGTATCACGTTTACAACAAGAACAACAAGAACCAGCTGTTAAACAATTTTTAATAATGGCAGCTGGTATGACAAATAATAAACGTCTTAAATTAATTCTTGGTTTATTAGAAAATCTTGTTATAAATAATATATTACCAGCAAGAATGGTTTGTGAATTAATATTATCTTGTGATAAATTAATATATGAATTAACAGATTTTTGGATTGAATGTTTTAATTTAATACGTAAAATAATTGGTGGTGTTGATTATAAAGGTGTTAGAGAAATAATGAGAGGTTGTATTGATAAAGCACAAACATTACCAACAAAATTAAATGCATCAGTACAACCACAATTAAAAGTACTTGAAAATGTATTTGAATATATATTTGATAGAAATGCATGTTTATTACCAAGTTATTTTATTGTTACTGAATTATATAAACATAAAGAATATCAAGATAAAAAAATATGGCCACATTGGAAATTAGCAAAATTAATATCAAATTTTATTGAAAGTTTTCGTCCAGTTGCACAAATGGTATCAATTATTGGTCATTCAAAAATGTTACCAGTTGTTGAACATACTGGTTATGCTGATCATTTAATAAATCCATGGTTATTAGATACAACAACATTAAAATTTTCATTAAAAGGTAGTTTACCATATAATAATGATTTATTAAAACCACAAACTGAATTATTACGTTATGTATTAGAACAACCATATAGTCGTGATATGGTATGTTCAATGCTTGGTTTACAAAAACAACATAAACAAAGATGTATTGCACTTGAAGAACAAATGGTTGAACTTGTTATAATGGCAATGGAAAGATCAGAAATTGATGCAACAATTGGACAAAATAATAACAGTAATAATACAAATAACAGTAATAATAATAATAATAATAGTAATAATACAAATACAAATAATAATAATGCAAATAATAATAATAATAATAATAGCAGTAGTAATAATACAAATAATAGTAATAGTAATAATACAAATAATAATAATGCTGCTAGTGGTAATGGACAAAATAATAATAATAATAATAATAATAATAATAATAATGGTGGTGGTAGCAGTAGCAGTAGTGGTGGTGGTGCACAAACAAATGAAACAAATGATAATTGTGATAATATTAATGGTACAGTTGCAAATCATTGGGTATGGTTACATTTATCATCACAATTAATATATTTTGTATTATTTCAATTTGCATGTTTTCCAAGTATTGTTATGGCAATACATGAAAAATTATCAACACGTGATTTACGTAAAGGTAGAGATCATTTAATGTGGGTATTATTACAATTTATATCTGGTAGTATACAACGTAATCCACTTGCAAATTTTTTACCAGTATTAAAATTATATGATCTTCTTTATCCTGAAAAAGAACCATTACCAGTACCAGATTATAATCAAGCATTATGTACACATCAAATGGCTGTAACATGTATATGGATACATTTATTAAAAAAAGCACAACTTGAACATGCAAATATACATAGACCAATACCACTTGCATTAAAAGCACATCATGAATTTTTACAACATCTTGTTATGCCAACAACATCATTATGTATGGGTTCTGATTATCGTATTGCATTATTATGTAATGCATATTCAACATATCAAGAATTTTTTAGTCGTCCAATGGCAACACTTGTTGATACTGTATTAGGTACACAAAAAAATCAACAACAATCATCATCAACATCAACATCATCAACATCAACATCATCATCATCATCATCATTAACATCATCATCATTAACAACAAATAATGCTGCACTTGCAACTGGACCAATAACACCATTATCAATGTCAATACTTGATTCATTAACAGTACATTCAAAAATGAGTTTAATACATAGTATTGTAACACATGTTATTAAATTAGCACAATCAAAAAGTAATATGCCATTAGCACCAGCATTAGTTGAAACATATAGTAGATTATTAGTATATACTGAAATTGAAAGTCTTGGAATAAAAGGTTTTATTAGTCAATTATTACCAACTGTATTTAAATCACATGCATGGGGTACATTATATACATTACTTGAAATGTTTAGTTATCGTATGCATCATATACAACCACATTATCGTGTACAAATATTATCACATTTACATAGTCTTGCTGCAGTACCACAAACAAATCAAACACAATTACATTTATGTGTTGAAAGTACAGCATTAAGAATGATAACTGGTCTTGGTTCATCAGAAGTACAACCACAATTATCAAGATTTATAATTGGTTTATCTGAACCAAAAACACTTGTATCATCAGAATCAGAAGAATTAAATAGAGCACTTGTATTAACATTAGCTAGATCAATGCATATAACAAGTACTGGTGCTGATTCATTAAGTGGTACATGGTGTAAAGAATTATTAAATACAATAATGCAAAATACACCACATTCATGGGCAAATCATACATTACAATGTTTTCCACATGTATTAAGTGAATTTTTTCAACAAAATAGTATACCACGTGAAAATAAACAACAAATTAAAAAAGCTGTTGAAGAAGAATATAGAAATTGGGCATCAATGAGTAATGAAAATGATATTATTGCACATTTTTCAGTACCAAATACACCACCATTATTTTTATGTTTATTATGGAAAATGATATTAGAAACAGATCGTATTAGTCCAATAGCATATAAAATATTAGAAAGAATTGGTGCAAGAGCATTATCAGCACATTTAAGAAAATTTTGTGATTATGTTGTATTTGAATTTGCAAATAGTGTTGGTGGACAACATGTTAATAAATGTGTTGATACTATTAATCATATGATATGGAAATATAATATTGTAACAATTGATAGATTAGTATTATGTCTTGCATTAAGATCACAAGAAGGTAATGAAGCACAAGTATGTTTTTTTATAATACAATTATTATTATTAAAAGCACCAGAATTTAGAAATCGTGTACAAGAATTTGTTAAAGAAAATTCACCAGAACATTGGAAACAATCAAATTGGCATGATAAACATTTATCATTTCATCGTAAATTTCCTGAAACATTTGCACCAGAAGGTATTATGGATCAAACAAGTGGTGGTCCAAGTCAATATCAAAATTTACCAGTATATTTTGGTAATGTTTGTTTAAGATTTTTACCAGTATTTGATATTGTTGTACATCGTTATCTTGAAATACCACCAGTTATTAAAAGTTTAGAAATATTACTTGAACATCTTGGTTGTTTATATAAATTTCATGATCGTCCAGTAACATATTTATATAATACATTACATTATTATGAAAGAAAATTATGTGATAGACCACAATTAAAAAGACGTCTTGTTGCTGCTGTATTAGGTTCATTACGTGAAATACGTTCACCATCATGGGCATTATCAGAACCATTTCTTCATTATATGGCTAGATCACCAGATGAAGCTGTATCATGGCAACCAGAACTTGGTTATTATATTAGACTTGTACGTCGTATGGTTGAAACAATGAATGGTACACCACATTTTCCATCAGTTGATTGGAGATTTAATGAATTTCCAAATCCAGCAGCACATGCATTATATGTTACTTGTGTTGAATTAATGGCTGTACCAGTTGCACCAAATTTAGTTGCAAATTCATTAATTGATGTTATTGCTGTTGGTTATACTGTTATACCACCAAAAGAAACACATTTATGGATTAATTGTATTGGTTTATTAATGGCTGCATTACCACAATGTTATTGGTTAGCATTTTATGAACGTATTATTGATACAGTTAAAAGTCCTGGTTTAATTAAATGGCAATATAATAATTTAACACCATTTCAAATATTTAATTTTGATACAACACATAATTGTTTAATTGAAAATAAATATTCATATATACTTGCTATTGCACATTCAATATGGCATCATGCTGGTGTTGGACAAATAACAACAATGCCACAATTTATAAAAGATAAATTAGAAACAATTGTTACTAGTGAAGAACAATTAATATTTATTTGTCATTTAATTGGACCAACACTTGCTAGATTTAATGTTGAAAGACAACGTTGTATTGTTGAACTTTCAGTTAGTTTATATCAAATGTTGGAACAAGTTGATAAAAATCAAACAACACTTAAATATATGGATCCAGTTTGTGATTTATTATATCATATTAAATACATGTTTGTTGGGGATATTATGAAGACTGACGTAGAATGTATCATCAGAAGACTCAGACCAGCATTACAAATGCGTTTAAGATTTATTACACATTTAAATATTGAAGAAATTCAAGCAAATTAATTTTATTTTTTTTTCTTTTTTTTCTATTATCAATTTATCATTAAAAAATAATTATTTATCCAATTATGATTTATTTTATATTAATTTTTATTTTTATTCAATTATTCACTGATATTTTTTTCTTCATCATCAAAATAAATTTTTGGTATTATATTTGTTTCCCTGAAAAGAAAAAAAAAAAAATATTCAATAATAATAATAATATATCTTTAAAATAAATTTTTTTATAAATAATTTTCTTTGATAATTTATGCATTTTAAATTTAATTAAATACGTTTTTGTGTCTGTAGAATTATTATTGCCAAAAAAAATTTGTCCATCATCTTGTATAACAGGTGAAAGTGATGGTGGTTCTGCTGTTTGTAATAAATTTGTATCAACTTCAGATGTTGAATTTAATTTTTCAATAGCACGTTGTCGTCTTTCTTGAAGAATATTTCCAACATCTAAATAAAATATTAATAACAATATTAATATTAAATTATAATTAAAATAAATTTTTAATATCATACTTTTTGATACTTCAATTGAAGTTGATTTTGGTGATGTTGGTGATGGTGATATAATTTTTTTCCATTTTAAAAATGGTGTATCTACTGATTGACCACGTTTTGATGCAATTTTAAACATTTTACGTCTTTCTTCTGTTCTTTCATGACGTAATTGTATCTATTAATAATATATTTATATTTAAAATTATTATTAAATTAAAAAATTATATTATATAGGTATATATTATTAATAATTAATAAATAAAAACCTTTAAATCATTATTTGCTTCACGTAGAGAACCAGTTAGTGAAATCATATAATAAATAATAAGTACCATAAGAACAATAAGAGGAATAACAATACCAGGTGATGCAATATAATCTAAACTTCTGTTTAAAATAAAAAATATAAATAAATATCATTTATTTATTATTTAAATTAATATTTATATTTAATTTTCAAACCTGCGAATTTTTTCCGGTAAAGCATCTTTTAAACTTTCAGTTGCTATGTAATATATTCTATGATAACCAGAAAATGGACCACAATGCCATGATGGTTCAATCCATGTTAATGCATAACCAACTGGTATAACACATAAAAAAAGCATTGTTAAAAGTAGAGATAAATAAAAATTATTTGATCTGAAAAAATAATAATAAATTAATATTTTCCTTTTTTTTTTTTTCAAATACAATATTATGTTTGATAAATTATGTTTTAAAAGTACCTTGATGCACGAAATATAACTTCATGTGGTACATTACATGTTAATACAGCCCAAGATCTCAAATACATAAGTATACCAAGTTTAATAACATTTAAAATTGTTAAACCAGGACTAAAAAACATTCCCATCCATACCATTCCTTGATTATTAACCAAATGTAATATATTTTCAGCTATTTTAAAATCACCTTAAAATTTTTTTATTTAAAAAATTATATTATTAATTATTATAAATTTAAATTTTTTATTTAATATTATTATTATAATTTTTACAAACCATATTGAGGAAATTGTTTTTCAAGATCAAAACACCACCATGTATTTGTATATCTAACAAATAATGCTCGAAAAAAATCCATTCCAAGTGTTGCAAATATTGTCAACATCTTGTAGAAAAAAAAATTTTAATTAATAAATATTATTTACTTATTTAAAAATAATATAATAATTACCAAATCCATAACAGTTAATTTTGCTAATTCTTGTCCAAACATTGTTTCCCAACATAAACGACGAAGATGTGTTCTTGTTGTCATATTTAATTTTTTAATTGCTGATTTGAAAAAAAAAAAAAATATAGGTATTATATTTATAATTTTTTAAATAATTTAGTAGTAAAAATTTACCTGTTTTTGAATATTTTTTACGTGTTGATTCATGACAAATATCACATACTGTAATAACACATTTGGTAGAATTTTTATTATCTTTTTTATTAATAACATTAGATGTTTCAATATTTTTTTTTTGTTTTTTTTTAATTTTATCATTTATATGTATTGATTTTGTTGTGGTTTCTATTGAAATATTTTCTTCATCATTATCACTATCACTATCATTATCATCATCATCATTATTATTACTATTTGATTCTTCAATTGAACTTGAATAATTTGGTTGAGTTATCAAATCAACAGTAAAATTTGTCATTGTATCATTATCAGGTATTGATGTTGATTCATTTAAAAATTCATCATTTTCATAAGTTATATTATCAGTGTCATAATTATCATAATTTTTTTCATTATCTTCAGGATAAGTTTCCCATTTAATTCTATCATCAAAACGTGGAATTGATGGTGTTAATAATGACACTGAATTTTTTTCTGTATAATTAAATATATCTGATGATTGTAAATTTTCAAAATCATTAAAATTATCAAAAAGTTCATCAGGTGCATCATTAATTCTTGTGTCAATATAATTATTTTGATTTGTTGATGTTAATGATGTTGGTAATGTAACCAATGCTAATGTAGCAATTGTTGTTATTAAATTTTTTTTAATATTTGTTGTTTGATATGTTGTTGATGGTAATACAGTTGTATTATTATAATTAATTAATTCATTACAAAAAATTAATATATTACGACAATTTGATGAATTAAAATATTTCATAGTATATAAATTTTTTGTTGATATTTTTGGTTTAAGTGATTGTAATTCTTCTTCCATATCATGAATTTTACCAAATAATGCAAATATTAATGAATATAAATTTAATAAATTAAGTATCATTATTCTACCAAGTTGTAAACGTAATGTTTTTCTTGGATGATAATTTTCAAATATACCAAGTATTTCAAAAAATATTGGAAATATAAATGATATTAATGACATAACAATTGTTATTGCATTTTGTTTCCACCAATTATTTGTTTCAGCTTCAAATTCAGCACTATTATTAACAATTTTAACAACAGCCCATACTGAAAATGCTAATAATAATATTACTGTTAAATTAACTAATATTCTAACAGTACGAATTTTCCATTGACCAAGTTTTTTTTCTTTTTCAGCTTCTTCAAGTAATGATTCTTTAAAACCAAGTACAATACTTGCTATTTTATTATGTGCTGTTTCTGGATTACCAATCATAAAATCCCATCCAGTAAATAGCTTCCATGAAAATGCACATTCATCTTCTTTTTCAGATAATTTACTCATTCGTGAATTTTTAGCCATTCTAAATAATTAATTATTATTATTTTTTATAATAAAATATAATAATATATATATAATATTAAATATATACTTACTTTCTTAATATTGCAACAAAACTATAAACATAAACTACCAACATAACAATAAAATAAGCAAGTGGTAATCTATAACCACCTTTAATTGGTTCCCAATTAGTATACCATCCATAAAAAAATGGTGAATGTTTTATTATTCCTTCAAATTCCCAAAGTGTTAAAAAATTTTTTGATTTTGTTATTTCATTTGGTAATAATATTTTTCTATCACCAGTTAATTTTTTATTATCTGTTAATATTATTTCTGGTGTTATTATTAATGATATTAATATTATTGCAATAACAATATTTATCCAAAATAACCAACGTAAAAATACAAAATATGATGCAACTGCTGAGCCAAAATGTGATTCAATTTCTTTTATTCTAACTTCCCATGGTATAACCCATATTTGTAAATTAACAATTTCACGTTTTAAATATTTCCATTTCTAAAATTTTTAAATAAATAAATAAATATAATATTTATATATATATATTGTAATTAAAATAATCAACTTACATTTGTAAAATATATTGATACTTGTGTTAAAATATCTTTGGTACTTTTACTTTGAGCAAGACGTTCTTGAAGTGCACCTTCATGTTTTCTAATATATGATTTAGCTTGTTTAACAAGTTTTATTTTTTTTCTTAATGGCCATGGTTGATGTTTTGTTGCATCTAATACTTCTTTATGAAGTTTTAATTTTTCAAAAACTTGTTGTTCTTTTGTATTTAATTTATCTATATCTACATCTTGTTCCATTGAAATTGCTGTACTTTAGTTTTTTAAAATATATATATATATATTAATGTTTATATTAATACTGTAATTTATAAAAAAAATCATATTGATTATTTTTATATTAACTTACTCTCCAGAACTTGTTGTAAAAACTGATGATCGTCTTCTTGAATAACTAGAAAATGAATCCATTTTTTCATTAAATGGTGATGATCCACGTTTTTTTCTTTTACTTGATCTTCGTGTTGATGATTTTCTTTGCATCATTGCTGATACTGAAATTGAATAGTCATCATCATCATCGTCATGATCACCACCACCAACATCACCATCACTTTTATCTTTATCAACAATTTCTTCATCACCAATAAAAGTATTCAATTGATCTTCTTCATGATCATCATCATTGTCTGTTGTTATTTTTAATGACATTGGTGATTTTTTCATTGTAACAGTTGATTTATTTAAATCTTTTGTTAATTTATCATCAAAATTATTTTGATATTCATCACTCAAATTAAATGTAACTACTGAAGGCCGATTAATAAGCAGCTCCTTTATTTTATTAAAAAAAAAAAAATTAATATTTAATTTTAAATAATAAATATAGTAAAAATTTTAATAAAACAGTCGATTGATGAATCTAACAAACTTAGTTGTGATACTAGTAAACTGATTGTAACTCTGCCACTCCTAAATGAAAAATAAATTGTATATTTTGTTTTTTTCAATCTCAAGTGCACGTGTTTTGACCACACCTGTATTCACCCAACTCTTGCCCAATCATGTAGCTTAATAACTTCACTTTTTACAGCATATGCGTGACAATATACATTAATAAAATTTTAGGGATGATCACGAGCAAAAAAAATCACCTCATCGACTTATCTAATCTATGAAAATAATAGTTCTCAAAAATATTTGTTTTTTTTTTTTTTTTTTTTTTTTTTTTTTTTTTCAATAAATAAAGTAGTGTAAATCACGCGATGATTACAATTAAATCACAAAAATAATTACCTTTTTTTATAGTCCAAAATATATAATTTTAATTATTATTTTCTCAGTAAAAAAAAAAAAATAAATAAATAAATAAATATGTAATTAAAAGAGATATATAAAATTATAAATGCGTATATTTAAATTGATAAATTATAATTTTACATACTTGATTTTGATAAAAAGAATTATTATTGGAAGAAGAATTTCGTGATTGTTGATTATTTTCAACTCTCAGAATTCCCATTGACCCTGATACCTCTTGTAATTGATGGTCTTGACTTTTTTTACTTGGAATCACTCTTTTTAATTTACTATCCATATTGAAAAAAATTAAATTTCGTGATGTATATTTATAATAATCAGGTGTTAATCCAAATAATTTTAAGTCTTGTTTAGCATGACCAGTATGAGTGCGTGTGTTTTTATCTTGAATGCATCAAACAAAACGACGCCGGCGTCGTTAAATCCTTATAGCCACACCTTTTGAAAACTATCCTGGTGACCATCATGTCTGTCACACCCTTTGAGGTGTACTTGTTTTTAATTCGACCTAGATCACTATGAGATTATCGATCAAAAATTAAATACATTGTCTTACTTTTAAATATATAATTATTACAATAATAAAGTTTATTTTATAAATTAAAAAAAACAATAATAAAAGTCTTAAAGATAAATATTTTTAAAATAAATTTAGTAATTTTTTATAATATATAAATTAATAATAAATAAGTTTATAAATTAAAATTTTGAATCCTCATTTTTTGTTGTTGGAAATGACTTTAAAAATTAATTCTTTTTGATGTCCTTCAAGTGTTTTATAAAATTTTTCAATTGAATAAATTATTTGAGAATTGAGAATAAGTTTACTAGCACTTGGTCGATTTATTGGTGTTTTTTGAAGCATGGAATATACAATATTTTGTATTTCACTTGATATTTTATCAGAGTCTAAAAGTCTGACAATTCCTCGATTAACTTGATTCATCATCAGTAGATGATCCTAAAATATAATTCAAAAAAATAGTTAAATATAAAAAATTTATTTATTTAAAATATATTGGTTATATAAACAAATAATTATACCCGAGTTGAAAAAGGAAATTTTTTTGTTAACATTTCATACAAAATAATTCCAGTACTCCATATATCAGCTTTATAATCATAAATTTTATTTGACAATACCTCTGGTGCCATATAAATTCTTGTTCCAATTTTTGTTGCTGCATCATTACTAAAAAAAGAAATATAATTTTAATGTTTATTTTTATCATTGCATTTTTTTTTTTTTTTTAAATAAAACTTACTGGGCAATATTTTTTGCAATACCAAAATCAGCAATTTTAACAATACAATTTGTTGCAAGTACAATATTTGCTGGCTTAAGATCACGATGAAGTACTTTTTGTTTGTGAATATGATGAACACCAAGTATTATTTGAGCAAAAAAATACATGGCTGACTAAAAAATATAAATATTTATTTTATATAAGTAAGTATGTATTTTTTATATAATGAATATGTAAAATAAAACACTCACTTGTTGACTCATTGGTTGATCACGATGTTCAAGAAAATCTCTGAGATTACCACCACTTGCATATTCCATAATAATATATGATTTATTTTTTTCTGTCCATGTACCATAATATGATACAACATTTGGATGTGACATTTTTCTTAATTGTTCAACTTCATTACGTACAATATTATATGATTTTGATCCATATTGTATTTTAATGACGTAATGTTTATTTGCTGGTTTTTTTTCAACAAGATAAACACTACCAAAACCACCTTCTCCTAATTTTTTTTTATAAATATAATGACTTTTTAAATTATTTTCCATTATTTTTATTATTAATGTTTTATAATTTAAAAAATAAAATTAAAGTTTTTTGAATTGAATAATTTATGAAACAATAAAATTTTTAATATATTTATCAGAAGCACAGAGTTACTGTGAATGTTGTTAATAACAATGCGAATGAAAATAATAATAAATTAATATTTGATAATATTTGAAATTTATTTTAAACAAAAAAAAAAATAATTCTTTTGTATATATGAAAATGTAAACAAACAAAATTATAAAATATTATAATTTAAAACTTAAATAAATAATAATAATGAATAAATTTATGGTAAACTTAATATTTTTAAAAATGATGATGTATTTATTGTATCATCAAATTTTTTTAACATTGTTGAACTAATAATAAGTGTTAAGACAACATTATTATTACGTAATTTTGTTTCTTCTATAGCACAATAAATTGATTTATCAGTAACACCAGTTTCATCAATTCTTAAATCTTCAAGATTTTTACAATTTTTAATAATAAACATGATACCAACATCAGTAATATTAATACATCTTGAACATCGTAAAATTTTTAAATTATAAAAACCAGTTAACATAAAATCAGTAGCATTGTTAAGTCTTGTTATAACAAGTTCTTCTAATTTATTTAAATGATTAATTTTATCAAGTGTTGATTCAGGTATATTTGAACATACACCAATATTTAAACATTTTAAATTTTTACAGCTATTAATAATACCAGTTAATACATTATCATTAACATTTTGTAAAAATTGAAGATGTAAATTTTTTAAATTAATTAATTTTTTAATATTTGATAATGCATGTGATGATATATTTAAACAACCATTTAAATTTAAATACTCAATATTTTTACATTCATCAGTAATATTAATAATACCATTACTATTTATATTACCCATGGTAAAATCTAAATTTAAATAATTTAAATTTATTAAATTTGATAACAATGATAAACCAGATTGAAGTATACATTTTTTAAAATTAATATATGTTATAGTTTTTTTAGATGAAATTTTTTTCATAAATTCAAGATTAAATTCACAAAGTTGTAATGAAATTGAACGTATTAAATTACAATTTTCAAGAGCCTGTTAATAAAAAATAAAATAATTCAATTAAATATTATTTTTTTTTGTTTTTAAAAATAATTAACAAAATATAAATAAAATAAAACTTACAGATATAAAATTATCAGACATTTGTAATACATTACAAGCTGAATGAAAAAAAATTTCTTCAATATTTTCTGGTATACTATCTAATATGTTTGTACAATATTTATCATTTGTTTTAAAACGATCACGATTATCATCAATTTTAATTAATTTTAATTTAATCATTTTAGAAAAAACATTTTTAAAATTATCTTCATTAATTGTTTTAAATTTTAATTCAAGTCGATTAAGATTATGACAATTTTTTGCAATTATTAATATAATACTAGAATCACAATTTTTTGAAAGTACCAAATCAGTAAGATAATTACCACAACGATTTATAATTTTTTCAATATTTGATTGTTTTAATAAATTATAATTTTTATAATCAATATATTTTTTTGTATCTTGCCATGCTATTTGTCCAATAATTTTCCATCGTTGACATACTAATAACAATAAAAAAAAAAAAACATTTAAAAAACAATTAAATTTATAAAAAAATAAATAAATAAAAACCATGTTTTTACCTTTTTCCATGTAAAATAATTCAATTGTTGGAAGATATAAAAATATTTTAACAAGACAATCATAATTAAGATTATTTATTAAATCTTTTTTAATTATTGGTTCAATTATTTGTTCATTTCTTCGACATATTTTTTTTCTATTTATATTATTATCATCATCACAAGGACGTTTATTTATTTGAGTTTTTTGTTTGATATTATTAATATTAGTATTACTTTTTTCTTTATCTACATGTATTTTTGTTTGATCTAAAAATAATAATTTAATTGATTAATTAATGTTGTTAGTTAGTTGATATATAATGTTAAAATTTACCTGATGATTTATTGATGGTTTCATACAAAACAATCTCTTTATCTTGATGAATTTTTTGATGATTATTTTTATAAAAAGATTGACTAACTTTATAAATACAAGGATTACAAATCATTGGTATTTTTTTAACTGATTTTATTAATTTAATTTCTTTACAAACTTTAATCATTTTTAATAATCCTGAATCTTTCCATTTTTTACCATCATCAGTTACAAATAATGATGTTAAATTAAATGTTTTGGTTGAACAAATGCTGCAAGTGTCCATTATAATGTTGAATTTATCAATAACACACCTAAATTTTTATATTTTTAAACTTGATATTGAATTTGACAAATGTAACATATTTTTATATTTATTGTCATTATAATTTTTTATTTCTTGATTTGTTGATGACTGCAGAATACAAACTTTTCTTCTTCAATAATAATAATAACAATAAAATTAGCTAAAATTATTATTATTATTATTATTATCATCATCATCATCATCATCAGTCATGTGACTTGAGCTAAACTTGTATACATGACGAATATAACCATCAAAATTATATTTATTTTTTTCAGACATTTGTGTTGATGTTTTTTTTTTTTTTTGTTCATTTCTTTTATAAATATATAATATGTAGATGAATTTAATTGTTTAATGGTAAATAATAATAATTAACATTCATTTATTTTAATTATAATAAAATTGTTGTTATACCTATATTTTAATTGTTTTTTTATTTTTTCAATTACAGAAAGATCAATATTATTATTACTCTGGATCAGTAAATATAAATTAATAATTTTGATAATTATTAATTTACAATAAATAAATAAAGTATACAAAAAGAAAAAAACAAGTTTTGATAACTTATTATTTATAAAGTAAGTACTTTATGACATTAATAATTTATATTATTTTTATTAAATTTAATGTTTAACAGTTATTAAAATATATAAATTTATTTATTTACAGACAACTACAATTCATTATGGTGGAAGAAGTTTCAAAAAGTTTACCTGGTATAATGGTATTTAAACCAACATTTGATGAATTTAAAGATTTTTCAAAATATATTGATTATATGGAAAGTCAAGGAGCTCATAAAATTGGTTTAGCTAAAATAATACCACCAAAAGAATGGATACCGCGAAAAGAAGGTTATAATATTAATAATTTAAATATACAAATACCAGCACCAATTGAACAAATGGTATTTGGTAAACAAGGTATATATCAAAATTTAAATATACAAAAAAAATCAATGACAATTCAAGAATTTGAAAAATTAGCAAATTCAGAAAATTATGTAACACCAGAACATAATAATTATGATGATTTAGAAAGAAAATATTGGAAAAATATAATATATAAACCACCAATATATGGTGCTGATGTACCAGGTTCATTAACTGATTCATCAGTTGAAGAATGGAATATTAATAAATTAAAAACAATATTAGATTATGTTAATGAAGATTATGGTATTTCAATTGATGGTGTTAATACAGCATTTTTATATTTTGGTATGTGGAAATCAACATTTGCTTGGCATACTGAAGATATGGATTTATATTCAATTAATTATTTACATTTTGGTGAACCAAAAACATGGTATGCAATACCACCAGAATATGGACGTAGATTTGAACGTTTATCAAATGGTTTATTTCCAGATCATCATAAAATTTGTTCAGCATTTCTTCGTCATAAAATGTCATTGATATCACCAAATGTACTTAAAAATCATTCAATACCATTTAATAAAATAACACAAGAAAGTGGAGAAATAATGATTACATTTCCGTACAGTTATCATGCTGGTTTTAATCATGGTTTTAATTGTGCTGAATCAACAAATTTTGCACAACCAAGATGGATTGATTATGGTAAATATGCAACTCATTGTATGTGTCGTAATGATATGGTTAAAATATCAATGGATATATTTGTAAAACGTTTTCAACCTGATAATTATGATTTATGGTTAAATGGACAAGATAATGGACCACATCCAGAAGATATTAAACGAAAAAAATATAAATTAAAAAATAAATTAAATGGAAATATTTTAACTGATTTAAATAAAAATATTTCTAAAATTAATTTAAAAAATAATCAAATTTTAGAAAAACAGGGTGATTTATTATTATCACCTACAAATAGTTATGACGACGATGATGATGATTCTGATATTGAAATTATTGAAACTTATACTCATGTTGATAATCATAAAAAATATACTAGTGATAAAATAAATGATGTTGATGCATCTGTTGGTAATAATATTGATACAACACCAAAAATACCTCATGTTTCATCAAATAAAAATATAAAAAAAGTACCAGTTAAAATAATAGAGTTTTATTCTTCTGATTGTACTCGTAAAAGTCCAGTTAAATCATCAATTACAAATGATAAAATAAATAATAATAAAATTTTACAAAATAAAACACCTGTAATAATATCAAAAAATACAAATAACTGTGATAATGAAAGTTTAAAAATTAATGATAATAAAAATAAATTAAGAAATAAAGATTTATCTGAATACACAGATAAATCATTAGATAAATCACTTGAAATAATAGAAATTGTAGAAATTGTTTCATCTGATGAAAGTGATGATGAATATAGTATACTGAATAATGAATTATCAAAAAATATTAGTCCAATTAATAATACTCAAAATAATAATAATAATTTTGCTAAAAATATCTTACCATCATTTGCATCAATTAAAAAACCTTCAAATTTGAATCAAAAAGATCAAAATAATATTAATGTTTTATCTAATTGTTCAAAAAAAATTATTTCTTCAAGTGATGATGAATATAGTATACTGAATAATGAATTATCAAAAAATACTAGTCCAATTAATAATACTCAAAATAATAAAAATAATTTAATTAAAAAAAAATTTAATATTAATAATGATAACATTATTAATAAATTATTATTACCATCATTTGCGTCAATTAAAAAACCTCCAAATTTGTATCAAAAAGATCAAAATAATATTAATGTTTTATCTAATTGTTCAAAAAAAATTATTTCTTCAAGTGATGATGAATATAGTATACTGAATAATGAATTATCAAAAAATACTAGTCCAATTAATAATACTCAGAATAATAAAAATAATTTAATTAAAAAAAAATGTAATATTAATAATGATAACATTATTAATGAATTATTACCATCAATTCAAAAACATTTAAATTTACCTCAAAAACCAAATGTTTTATTTGTCTGTTCAAAAGAAAATTTTGCTTCAAATTTGTTAAAGACACTTAAAAATCGTAATCATTTGAAATCTGAAACAAAAAAGGTACGTTTAAGTTTATTAATTTTTTTTTTTTTTATATTTAAATTTATATTTTATATATTTTATATTGTTTTTTTATTTGACATGATATTTTATATAGATTACTGAAGAATCGAACGTTAAAATTATTCCGAAAAATGTTTTACCAGTAAGACAATTGAATCGACAAAATTTACAAGAGGTAAATTTCAATATTAAATATTATTATAAACATATTGTATTTATAATATTTATATAAATTAATTTTATTACAGGAACATGATAGTCGTGTGAGAAATCTCAAAGGATATATTAGAGCAGCTGGAATTAAAGTTAATTATAAACAACTTCTTCAAGATTGTAATACTGAAGCTGATGAAATTGTAAAATTGATTGATTTATTGGATAATAATGGTGTAACAGGATTGATTACCTTTGAAAAATGTCTAGAAGTTAGAGCAAGAAAACGTGCATTACATCAAAATTATGTAAAAAAAACAATCAAGATGAAAAAACTTACGGAACCTATTGTTATATCTAGTGATTCGGAATAATATTTAAGGTAAATTATTCATGAAAATATAAAAAATCATGAAGCTTTTACATACAGACACTTGACTCAGTTTAAACTTATTATTTTTTTTTTTATTTTTTGTTAAATAATTACATTAATTGTAATATTTTTTTTTTCCATTAATATTATCAAATGGCTTGAAAAATTTATTATATTCTATCGATATTGAATTAATAAAACTTCACATCAATTTTTATTTTTACTTGACTCTGTTCGAACTGTACGTTGACTGACTATTACGCATGTACAGTGTCTTTTTGATGACAAAAATATATAATATAGATTTATGAATAAATAATGGAGAAAAAAAAAAAAAGAGGGAAAATTTATTTGTTATAAAAGAATGAAAAAAATATTTATCAGTAATTTTTTTTTTGTCACAGAATAATAAATAAGTTATTAAAAAAAATATATATATATATTTTTTTTTTCATCCAGTAAAGTAAGTTTTTTTTATATATAAAAAATAAAAAAGAATAAAATATCTATTGTAATAATAAAAAATTTACGTGTCATATGTTTGAAAGGGAGACTTTTTAAAGTAATATTTTTTTTGTGGATAATATTTTTTTCTTTCCAATAATAAAATAAAATATCTAACAAAAAAAAAAAAGACTTTATATAATATTTAATATTCTAATTGAACATGTAGGTTTTTTAAAATGTACATAGAAATATATTTATATTCGATAATAAAAATAATACGTCTTATTTTATAGGGTCATTTCTATTTGATATTTAAAAAATTCGAATGATATAAAAAACACATGACAAATAAATTTAAAATAAATGCATTGTATACGATATAAAAATAAAATAAATCAATCTGAATTTAAAATTTTTATTCTTCGAATATAAATATATATTATGCACTTATAAAAAAACTTTTTAGTAGATTTTATAGTATGAAAAGTATCTTGTGATAGTATACAAAGAAAGAATTGAAAAAAAAAAAATAAAATAAAAGTATCAAATTCATATCCAGAAATGGTAGAATTAAATGATCATATAAAAAAGCAAGACTTGTTCAAATTTGAGACATATATAACTCGTTTGTTTAGTATTCTTTGTTTCATGAAAATTTCACCAAGTTATACTGAAATATCATTTATTAAAAAATTATGTAGTACTTGTTTTGTTATTATTTCTCTTGGTTGTGCAACATCAGGATGTATTTTACAAATAATGAGTTTTAAAGAAGTTTATGATATGCCATCATTTTCACAACGTGTTATAGAATTATGTTTCATTGGTTTGTAAAATTATTAAGTACAACTTAAATCTTTTTTTTTTTTAATTAATTATGATAAAGTTAGTTTTAATTATTTTTTAATAATTAATTTAGCTCTTGGAACTTATAAATGGTATCATTGTATACTTAAGTTTGATGGACTAAAAGAACTCATAGAATTATTAAATATTTGTCACAAATTGGGTTATAAAATTGATGACACTGATAAAGGTAATTAAATTAATGATAATTAAAAAATTTTATATACCTATAATAAAAATAATATTAATTTTTTCTTTTTTTTTAGATTATAAAATTTATCATCAAGAATTATTATATGCTAAAAAATCATCAGAATATTTTATGATTTTATGGTATGTATTTGTAATTGCTGCAATATCACAGTGGTGTTTAACACCATTAACAAGTGATTATTATAACAACAAAAATATTGATAAAAATAATGAAAATATAAGTTTATCAAGAAGTTATCCAAATGGTGCTACAATTCCAATTGAAATAAAAAATTTAAGTTCATATCTATTGATGTTTCTATATCAATCATTAGGTATATTTTTTTCTGCTATAGGAATGAGTTCTTGTGATATATTATTAATCAGTATTATGATGTATATTTGTGCTCATTTAAAATATTTAAATAATTGTCTTATTGATGAAAATCATATACAATTAATTCTCAGGTAATTTATTTGTATATAAATTTTTTTTATATTATTTATTAAATAATATTTAATAATTTTTTATTAATTTAAAATAGATCAAATAATCCTAGTGAAAAATTAAAAGAAAAAATTAAAAATTGTGTTATTTATCATAATCAAATTTTAAAGTAAGTATAAATTTAATTTAAATAATATTTATAAATTTAATATAATTAACTAATAATTATTTATTTATTTTTAGAGTACATGAAAATTATTTGAGCTATTCGAATGGTGCAATGTTTGCTCAGTGTATTGAAAATATAATTGCATTATGTTTAGTTTCATTACAAGCATCAACAATGCATTATTCGGTAATTATTATAAATATTTATTTAAAAAAATTCTAATAATTATTCTTATAATTATTTTTATTTAATTTTTAGCCAGGTGTTGATTTTATAGTTGCTTTTACAAGTATGATTGAATATTCAATGGGAATATCAATTGAATTACTTGCATTTTGTTATTATGGAACAAAACTTGAAGAATTGGTTTGTATAATTTTAATATATATAATTATTTTAATATATTATTATTAATATTATTTTAATTACAGGGACGTAATGTAAGTGATTCATTTTTTTTTTCAAATTGGGATAAATTAAATATTGATAAAAATTGTCAAGACATACAATACAAAATTCAAAATATAATAAAACTTGGAATAATGCGGGCACAAAAACCAATAATTATAACTGGTGGACCATTTTATATCATGAACCTGGAAACTTTTAAAACGGTAATAATATTTTAATAATTTTTAATTAACTTATTTTAATATTAATTATTTATTTATTTATTTATTTTTTATAGTTGGCTTATATGTCTATTTCAAATGCTATTGTTCTTCGTCAAATGTCAGATGAATAATTAATAATAAATGATGAATAAATAATTTAATGATAAAAATTTAAATATAAATACAAAGTTATACAAAGTTTAATTTTGAATATATTTTATATTATCTTTTATTATTAAACACCATTTTTTTTTTTTTTTTTTGATAGACTAAATTAAAAAATAACTGACTTACAGTTATTCAATTTTATTTTTATCAAATACAAAAAAAAAAAAAAAAAAAAAAAAACAACAGAGAATTTTAAAAAAAATTAATGAATTTTTTTTTGTTTAATTTTTATATTTCTTTATTTAATTGTTTATTGACCTCATTGTACATCATAATGATAAAAAAATAATCAATTGTAAATATTTTTTATTATGATTTCTATCAGTTTCTGATAATATCTTATAAAAAAATTAATCAAAACAGTTTGTATCTTGTAATTCAATAAGAGTGTATTTATATGACAGACAAATTAAATAATATCACAATTACTTTCCACAGTTTGTTCTTGTTAAAATGCACATATTATTTATTATCCTTATAATTTTTACGACATCATGCAATTGCATCTATATTTCAGGTAAATTAATATTTATTTAATATATTTATATAAAAAATATTTATTTATTTATTTATTATTATTTTAGGTGACGATTATAATACCTCATTATTAACAAAAGAACTTGAACAATGGACAAAAACTAATGAAAAAAGTCAAACATTATTGAGCCTAGTTAATTATTTTGCACTTCCTGATGATCTTCAAGATCATTATTGGACAAAAAAAAATGGTCCAAGAGATAGAGAAAATTGTTTAGTATGTAAATCTATTTTAAATACTATTATGAAATTATATCGTGAAGGTGTAACAGTTGAAGAACTTCAAGAATCAACAATTAAAATTTGTGCATTTTTTAATATTTATAAAGAACCTGTTTGTCGAGGAATGATCAAACTATTAACGGTAAAAAAATAAAATATATATAAATATTAATTAAATATATATTATTTAAATTATTATTAATATAATTTTTTATTATTATATTTTTTAAGCCTACATTCAAGTATATTCTTGATAATGATAAAACAGTAAGCTCTGAAGATGTTTGTGGTCTTGCTCTTCAATCATCAAATTGTATACCAATGCCTGAAAGATTTAAATGGTCAATAAATATTGATCAAGGTCCATTAAAACAAATTAAAATAAATTCAACAAATAAACAAATTAAAATTATTCATCTATCAGATTTACATTATGATCCAAAATATGAACCATTTGGAGCAGCTGAATGTGGTATGCCAACATGTTGTAGAAAAGGACAAAAAAATATTAATAATTCAACCAACCAAGCTGGTTATTGGGGTGATTATCATAGATGTGATACACCATGGCATGCAGCTGTTGATGCTATTGATCATTCGAAAGAAAATAATCAGGTAAAAATTAAATTTTTCAATTAATTAATTAATTTTTTTGTGTTAACTATATGTAATATTATTTTGTATTATATAAATTATTGTCTACTAAATTTTATTTTTAAAATTATCTCAAGTATCAATGTCTATACTTATCAATTGATAAAAATTTATCTGATATAATTGAAAAAAATAATATTATATTTTAATATTTACATAATGATTATCCAATGCGTATAAGATAATTAATTTATTAACTTTTTAATTATATTATTTTACAGGATGTTGAAATTGTTTATTACACAGGTGATCTTGTTGATCATGGAGAATGGGAAACAACAATTGAAGGAAATCGTGAAATAGTTATAAAAAGTTTTGAACAATTAAAAAAAACATTTGGAAATATTACAGTTTATCCAATTCTTGGTAATCATGAAGCAAATCCATTGAATGTGTAATTATATAATTTTTTATTATTTAAAAATAAAGTTTTTTTAAACTTGTAAATTAATTTTAATTTTTTTTTTTAAATAACAGATTTTCATCGTCAAATATAACTGATGATAAAGTATCAACAAATTGGTTATACAAATTAGTTGCTGATATTTGGATTAATAATAATTGGCTACCAGAATCAACAAGATCAACAATATTAAAAGGTGGATATTATACTGTTCTTCATAAAACTGGTTTTCGTATTATTGGTTTGAATAATAATGCTGGTTATACAAGCAATTGGTAAATAAACGAAAAACAAATATAACATATTTATATTGTTCAATAATTGTTGTTAATTTTATTACATTATTTTTATATATCAGGTGGCTTTTACATGAACCAAAAGATATTGGTGGTCAATTACAATGGTTGGAAAATACACTTTTACAAGCTGAAATAAATAATGAGTTTGTACATATACTTGCCCATTTACCAGCTGGTGCATCAGAATGTCAATTTACATGGAGTAAACAATACAATAGAATAATTAATCGTTTTGCTCATATTATTGCTGGACAATTTAATGGACATACACACAATGATGAGTTTAATGTATTTTATGATATCAATGATCCATCAAAACCTATTAATGTTGCATGGAATGGTGGAAGTATAACAGCATGGGCAAAATTAAATCCAAATTACAAAGTTTATAAAGCTAATGGAAATAATTATGTATGATTTTTTTTTTTATGTTATTTTATTTTATTTAATAAAAATTTTATTAATAATATATCATTTTTTTTTTTTTTTGAAGAATATTGAAGACAATGAAGCATGGACGTATAATTTAACAGAAGCAAATATGACACCAGATAAACGTCCACGTTGGTTTAAATCATATTCATTTAAAGAAGAGTATAAATTATCTGATCTTTCAGCAATGAGTTTGGATTCATTACTCATAAGATGGTGTCAAGATAAACCAGATGATTTGAATAATTACAGCAAGTATGTTATATTTCAATTATTATTATTTTATATATTATAAATTTATAAATGTATTATTTGTTGTTTTTTTTTTTTTTTTTCAAGATATTTTTACAAAGAAGCACCTGGTAATGGTCAATGTAATGGCAAGTGTTTGGATAATCTTATTTGTAGAATTGCAACAACTATCACTGGTGATAAATCACCTTGTAAACATCTTAAATGTCAAAAATAATTATTATATAAGATGTAATTCAACTTTTAATTATTAATTAATATCAAAACGTTTCTGTTATTATTTTTTTATTTATTTAAATTCGTTTATATATATATATATATGTTTTAATTATTTACTAAATAATGTTGTTATTATTTTTTCTAAGCACATTATTTTTATCAGATCTCTATCACTTAAAATAAATAATTGATTTATTTTTATTGGTAAAAATTTAACTGAACTTGTCGAAATAAAAATTCATACTGAGCATCAAAGCATATTCTTTTTTTTTTTTTTTTTGTCTATAAAATATATTGCATTTATAAAAAAAAAAATTAAAAAAATATTACACAAAAGAATACCAAATAACAAAGAATATTAAATATCAAATTTTATTTTATTTTTCCGTAAAAAAAAAAACATGCTTTTTAAAAAAAATAAAAAAATAAAAACCATGAAAAAAAGAACTTACAGTTTTAGTTCATGTTTGTGAAATTTATTTTTAGAATACAATAATTTTGTAAAAAATAAAAAAACACACTTAGGTACAATGTATTTCGATTTAAATATTTTTGTTTAATATTTTATATAAAGAAAATGCGAGTGGGAACAAAACCATATGCCTTGAAATAAAATATATTTGACAAAAAAAAAAAAAAAAAAGAAAGAAACGTAAAATACAATACGCTTTTCAATACATAAAAAAAAAGTATAATATTTCATTCTAAAGAGAATAAAATATGTAATCAAATATTCTGTTAGTTTTTGATATAAAAAATTTCCCTATTTTTCAAATAAAATTGTCATAAGCAAAACTAAAAAATACCATATTCAATATCGATTACATTTATTAATGTAAAAAAAAAAAAAAAAAATGTATGCAAGAAAAAAAAATTGAATAAATACGTCAAAGAAAAGTCTTAGTCAATCAGAAAAAGTTTCGAAATAAATATATTTTAGCCGACATAAAAAAAACAAAACAATTCGAATAATTATGAAAAAATATAATAAAAATTTATTTGAATTTGATATATACACAATTAAATTATTTAACGTTCTTAGTTTTTTTAAAATTTCACCAAATAATAGTAAATCATCATTATTTAAAAAAATATGTAGTAATTTTTTTATAATATTTTTTCTTGGTTGTGGAACATTAATATTATTATTAGAAATAATTAGTTTTAAAGAAATTCATGATTTAGATTCATTCTCAAATTATATTATAGAATTTTGTTTCAGTGGTTTGTTTAATTAATTAATTTATTAAATATAAAAATAAATATAATAATATTTAATATTTTAATTAAATTTTAGGTCTTGGAGTATTCAAATGGTACTATTGTATATTTAATATTGATAAACTCAATGAAGTCATTGAAACACTTAAAATTTGTCATCAATTAGGCTACAAAATTAATGATAAAAATAAAGGTATAATTAATAATATATATTTTTTTTTATTTATTTACAATATTATATTACAAATAAAAAAAATAATAAATTATAATAATTTATTTAGACTATAAAATTTATCAAAAAAAAATGTTAAAAGCTAAAAAATCATCAGAAAAATTTATGTTTGTGTGGTATATGTTTATGTTATTTGGTGTAACACAATGGTGTTTAAATCCAATAATAAGTGATTATTATAAAAATAAAAATATTGATAAATATAATGAAAATATTAGTTTAACAAAAAGTTATCCAGCTGGTATATATTTACCATTTGAAATAAATACATATAAAAAATATGTATTTGTATTTTCTTATATTTCATGTTCAGTTGTTGGTGCAGGTGTTGGTATGAGTTCTTGTGATATAATATGTGTATTTATTATGACATTTATTAGTGCACATTTAAATTATTTAAATGATTGTCTTGTTGATGAAGAAAATTTTAAATTAATAATAAGGTAGTTTAAATAATTGTAAAATGTGATTTATGATGACTTAATTATTATTTTTTATTTTTACAGTTCAAATAATCCATATGATAAGTTAAAAAGAAAATTAAAAAATTGTATTATTTATCATCAACAAATATTAAAGTAATTATTAATTTAACTTTTAATTATTGTTAAAAGTTGAAGTAATAATTAACTAGTATATAATTCAGGGTTCATAGGAAATATGAAAATTATTCAAGTGGAATTTTATTTATTCAATGTATTGAAAATACATTAGCTTTGTGTTTACTTTCATTACAAGCATCAACAATGAAATATTCTGTAATACAATTTAAATTATTAAAACAAAAATATTATTAATTTATTATATAATATTAATTTGTCGTTTTTTGTTTTTTTCTTTTAGCCAAGTATTGATTTTTGGATTGGTTTTACTAGTTTAATTGAATATTCAATTGGTATTGCTTTTGAACTATCAGTATTTTGTTATTTTGGAACAAAACTTGAAGAATTGGTTTGTTAAATTTTAATTAACTTATTTAATTTTTTATTTATTAATCTGTTTTTTTTTTTAATAATAATAATTGTAATTTTTCTTGAAGGGATTAAAAGTTGGTGATTCATTTTTTTCATCAAATTGGGAGAGACTGATGATTGATGAAAAATCACAGTGTGGAATTCAAAAAATTTTGGCATTTGGAATAATAAATTCACAACAACCAATCATTATAACTGGTGGACCATTTTATATATTGAACTTGGCAACATTTAAAACAGTGAGTTTATAATTTAATTAAAATATATACATGATTATATATTAATTATTTTCCTTTTTTTGTTTTTAGTTGGCATATATGTCGATTTCGAATTCTGTTGTTCTTCGACAATTACAAGCAAATGATTAACGACTTGTTGAATAAATAAATAAATTACAAAAGAAAAAAAAAGATATATATTTGTAAATGCGGAATTTAATATAATAATAATGTTTAAATGATGATTGTGAATTTTTTTGTCACAATTATTATAACATGTGGGAAAAAAATTTATCAAGAATAAACCTCAATGAACTTTTATTAGTGTACATGTATATTAAATACATTTATATATATTATAAATATATTTTTTTATTGTATCCCTACTTTTAAAAAATTAAAGAGACTTGCGTCGCCAGCTGTTGTATAGATAGTTATACACATGATTATTCTCCAAGCACACACTCAGTTTTGTGTGTGACTTGTATTTCAATTTTCAGTGTTTCAGTTGTTGCTTGAACGTGCACAAGTTTATATCAACTGTCCTACTTTCACAAAATTTTCATTTCTTAATATTTATTATTTATAAATATATTTCATTTATTTATTTAACAATAATTACAAAAATCTGTATTAAAATTAAATAATTTTATTATTTTAAATAATTAAAATTAAATGAAACATGTAGGATTTGTGATAAAATAATAGTACAAATATAATACATATATTTTGTGATTTATTTATTAAAAAATTTTAATATATTTAGTGATTATAAATAGATTGATAAAATAATATATATTAATATGGATATTCAAGCCACATCAACATCTTTTATTGGTGAACCAATTAATTTAACATTTAGAGATATATCACAAACTGGCAGGATGTTCAGTGGATGTTCTTTTGGTAAAGTAAATCATTTTTATTTTTTTATCCAATTAATACTCTTTTTTAATTATGCTATTTATTATTTTAATTGAAGTAACATGCTATTCTATCTAATAAAAAGTATAATAAATTTAATGATTAGTCAGTTTTTATTGGGAAAAAAAAATTAACAGGTGTCAAATTGATAGTAAATTAATTGTAAAATAAAAAAATAAAAATACTCAACAAATTATTCAATTTTTTTATAAAAACAAGTATTGTTGTTTATTTATAAAATTATTATTTTTCACACTGTTAGTTATAAATGTCAATTATTTAATAAATTATTTATACAATAAAATTTAATTAGAAAATTATGCTAAAATATTTGATGAAGGTCGAACATTGTAAAATGACCCTATCTATGTAAAAATAAATAAAAATAAAAAAAAAAACAACTTGATAAAATGTGAGTATGAGATAAAATAATAAAATAAAAAAATATATATGTTTGTATTAGTGAGAGATAAAAAAATAAAAAAATAAATACATAGTCTGGTGAGAGAAGATTACATCATGAGATTGAGTCTGTAACAAAAGTGACAGAAAAATAAAAAAAAATAAACTGCATTGAACTGCATATAATAAAATAAAATATCTTTATTACTCACCTGTATTTTTTTTTGTATTAATTTTGTGTTTTTTTATTGGGTTATTGATTAAATTTTTGAAGCAATATTATACGCATGCTCGTATGAAATAAGTCATTTTGAAAAGGATGTATGATTTCGATACTGCAACAAGTTTCGAGTAGTATTTATTTTTTGAATATAATAATATTGATAATTATTGTTTATTTATTTATAATTCAATAGATGATATATAACAGGAATTTTTTATTTAATCATAAATTATTTTTTAAAACGTTGATAAAACTACAAATTATGTTGTGTTATAACATTTCGATGAATGATAATGCAGAATTTTATTTCCTTTTATAAAAAGTACACTTGGCCGCGTATTATTGGTAATCTAATTGATAAGAATTTTTCGGCATTTTTCTAATATAAGGTAATCTTCTTTAAATACTTCTCATACTATTCTAGTATCCTGCTATAATTCAGAATTTTACTTTTTTCTGTCATCATACTTTTCGAAAAATCAAAAGCTTAAAATTTAAAGAAAAATTGGAATTTGTATGAGGCGAACATAATGACCAGAGAAGTATTCGAAATTTTTATAAACTGAAATATTCGTCAAATTTTGTCCGAAAAAAATTCAAATTATATCCGGATTAGAGAACTCACAAAGAGGTATTCAATGCAGTATTCCGTTTATTCTAAAATCAGGACTTTTTGAAAAAATTAAACTGGTGCATTTAAAAAAAATCGGAAAAATATGAGGTTTTAACAGGGTTATAGAACTTGACAAGAGGTATTCGATGCCGCTTCCCGTTTTTTTCCAGGATCAGGACTTTTTTTTTTTTTTGACCTGCTGCATTTAAAAAAAATCGGAAAAATATGAGGTTTTAACAGGGTTATAGAACTTGACAAGAGGTATTCGATGCCGCTTCCCGTTTTTTTCCAGGATCAGGACTTTTTTTTTTTAATGACCTGCTGCATTTAAAAAAAATCGGAAAAATATGAGGTTTTAACAGGGTTATAGAACTTGACAAGAGGTATTCGATGCCGCTTCCCGTTTTTTTCCAGGATCAGGACTTTTTATTTTTTAATGACCTGCTGCATTTAAAAAAAATCGGAAAAATATGAGGTTTTAACAGGGTTATAGAACTTGACAAGAGGTATTCGATGCCGCTTCCCGTTTTTTTCCAGGATCAGGACTTTTTTTTTTTTGACCTGCTGCATTTAAAAAAAATCGGAAAAATATGAGGTTTTAACAGGGTTATAGAACTTGACAAGAGGTATTCGATGCCGCTTCCCGTTTTTTTCCAGGATCAGGACTTTTTTTTTTTTGACCTGCTGCATTTAAAAAAAATCGGAAAAATATGAGGTTTTAACAGGGTTATAGAACTTGACAAGAGGTATTCGATGCCGCTTCCCGTTTTTTTCCAGGATCAGGACTTTTTCATTTTTGATGACCTGCTGCATTTAAAAAAAATCGGAAAAATATGAGGTTTTAACAGGGTTATAGAACTTGACAAGAGGTATTCGATGCCGCTTCCCGTTTTTTTCCAGGATCAGGACTTTTTCATTTTTGAATGACCTGCTGCATTTAAAAAAAATCGGAAAAATATGAGGTTTTAACAGGGTTATAGAACTTGACAAGAGGTATTCGATGCCGCTTCCCGTTTTTTTCCAGGATCAGGATTTTTCATTTTATGATGACCTGCTGCATTTAAAAAAAATCGGAAAAATATGAGGTTTTAACAGGGTTATAGAACTTGACAAGAGGTATTCGATGCCGCTTCCCGTTTTTTTCCAGGATCAGGATTTTTCATTTTATGATGACCTGCTGCATTTAAAAAAAATCGGAAAAATATGAGGTTTTAACAGGGTTATAGAACTTGACAAGAGGTATTCGATGCCGCTTCCCGTTTTTTTCCAGGATCAGGACTTTTTTTTTTTTGACCTGCTGCATTTAAAAAAAATCGGAAAAATATGAGGTTTTAACAGGGTTATAGAACTTGACAAGAGGTATTCGATGCCGCTTCCCGTTTTTTTCCAGGATCAGGACTTTTTTTTTTTTGACCTGCTGCATTTAAAAAAAATCGGAAAAATATGAGGTTTTAACAGGGTTATAGAACTTGACAAGAGGTATTCGATGCCGCTTCCCGTTTTTTTCCAGGATCAGGACTTTTTTTTTTTTGACCTGCTGCATTTAAAAAAAATCGGAAAAATATGAGGTTTTAACAGGGTTATAGAACTTGACAAGAGGTATTCGATGCCGCTTCCCGTTTTTTTCCAGGATCAGGACTTTTTTTTTTTTTGACCTGCTGCATTTAAAAAAAATCGGAAAAATATGAGGTTTTAACAGGGTTATAGAACTTGACAAGAGGTATTCGATGCCGCTTCCCGTTTTTTTCCAGGATCAGGACTTTTTTTTTTTTTGACCTGCTGCATTTAAAAAAAATCGGAAAAATATGAGGTTTTAACAGGGTTATAGAACTTGACAAGAGGTATTCGATGCCGCTTCCCGTTTTTTTCCAGGATCAGGACTTTTTTTTTTTTGACCTGCTGCATTTAAAAAAAATCGGAAAAATATGAGGTTTTAACAGGGTTATAGAACTTGACAAGAGGTATTCGATGCCGCTTCCCGTTTTTTTCCAGGATCAGGACTTTTTTTTTTTTGACCTGCTGCATTTAAAAAAAATCGGAAAAATATGAGGTTTTAACAGGGTTATAGAACTTGACAAGAGGTATTCGATGCCGCTTCCCGTTTTTTTCCAGGATCAGGACTTTTTATTTTAATGACCTGCTGCATTTAAAAAAAATCGGAAAAATATGAGGTTTTAACAGGGTTATAGAACTTGACAAGAGGTATTCGATGCCGCTTCCCGTTTTTTTCCAGGATCAGGACTTTTTTTTTTTTGACCTGCTGCATTTAAAAAAAATCGGAAAAATATGAGGTTTTAACAGGGTTATAGAACTTGACAAGAGGTATTCGATGCCGCTTCCCGTTTTTTTCCAGGATCAGGACTTTTTTTTTTTTGACCTGCTGCATTTAAAAAAAATCGGAAAAATATGAGGTTTTAACAGGGTTATAGAACTTGACAAGAGGTATTCGATGCCGCTTCCCGTTTTTTTCCAGGATCAGGACTTTTTTTTTTTTGACCTGCTGCATTTAAAAAAAATCGGAAAAATATGAGGTTTTAACAGGGTTATAGAACTTGACAAGAGGTATTCGATGCCGCTTCCCGTTTTTTTCCAGGATCAGGACTTTTTTTTTTTTGACCTGCTGCATTTAAAAAAAATCGGAAAAATATGAGGTTTTAACAGGGTTATAGAACTTGACAAGAGGTATTCGATGCCGCTTCCCGTTTTTTTCCAGGATCAGGACTTTTTTTTGACCTGCTGCATTTAAAAAAAATCGGAAAAATATGAGGTTTTAACAGGGTTATAGAACTTGACAAGAGGTATTCGATGCCGCTTCCCGTTTTTTTCCAGGATCAGGACTTTTTTTTTTTTGACCTGCTGCATTTAAAAAAAATCGGAAAAATATGAGGTTTTAACAGGGTTATAGAACTTGACAAGAGGTATTCGATGCCGCTTCCCGTTTTTTTCCAGGATCAGGACTTTTTTTTTTTTTGACCTGCTGCATTTAAAAAAAATCGGAAAAATATGAGGTTTTAACAGGGTTATAGAACTTGACAAGAGGTATTCGATGCCGCTTCCCGTTTTTTTCCAGGATCAGGACTTTTTTATTTTTGACCTGCTGCATTTAAAAAAAATCGGAAAAATATGAGGTTTTAACAGGGTTATAGAACTTGACAAGAGGTATTCGATGCCGCTTCCCGTTTTTTTCCAGGATCAGGACTTTTTTTTTTTTTGACCTGCTGCATTTAAAAAAAATCGGAAAAATATGAGGTTTTAACAGGGTTATAGAACTTGACAAGAGGTATTCGATGCCGCTTCCCGTTTTTTTCCAGGATCAGGACTTTTTTTTTTTTGACCTGCTGCATTTAAAAAAAATCGGAAAAATATGAGGTTTTAACAGGGTTATAGAACTTGACAAGAGGTATTCGATGCCGCTTCCCGTTTTTTTCCAGGATCAGGACTTTTTTTTTTTTTGACCTGCTGCATTTAAAAAAAATCGGAAAAATATGAGGTTTTAACAGGGTTATAGAACTTGACAAGAGGTATTCGATGCCGCTTCCCGTTTTTTTCCAGGATCAGGACTTTTTTTTTTTTTGACCTGCTGCATTTAAAAAAAATCGGAAAAATATGGGTTTTAACAGGGTTATAGAACTTGACAAGAGGTATTCGATGCCGCTTCCCGTTTTTTTCCAGGATCAGGACTTTTTTTTTTAATGACCTGCTGCATTTAAAAAAAATCGGAAAAATATGAGGTTTTAACAGGGTTATAGAACTTGACAAGAGGTATTCGATGCCGCTTCCCGTTTTTTTCCAGGATCAGGACTTTTTATTTTTTGACCTGCTGCATTTAAAAAAAATCGGAAAAATATGAGGTTTTAACAGGGTTATAGAACTTGACAAGAGGTATTCGATGCCGCTTCCCGTTTTTTTCCAGGATCAGGACTTTTTTTTTTTTGACCTGCTGCATTTAAAAAAAATCGGAAAAATATGAGGTTTTAACAGGGTTATAGAACTTGACAAGAGGTATTCGATGCCGCTTCCCGTTTTTTTCCAGGATCAGGACTTTTTTTTTTTTGACCTGCTGCATTTAAAAAAAATCGGAAAAATATGAGGTTTTAACAGGGTTATAGAACTTGACAAGAGGTATTCGATGCCGCTTCCCGTTTTTTTCCAGGATCAGGACTTTTTTTTTTTTTGACCTGCTGCATTTAAAAAAAATCGGAAAAATATGAGGTTTTAACAGGGTTATAGAACTTGACAAGAGGTATTCGATGCCGCTTCCCGTTTTTTTCCAGGATCAGGATTTTTTTTTTGATGACCTGCTGCATTTAAAAAAAATCGGAAAAATATGAGGTTTTAACAGGGTTATAGAACTTGACAAGAGGTATTCGATGCCGCTTCCCGTTTTTTTCCAGGATCAGGACTTTTTTTTTTTTTTGACCTGCTGCATTTAAAAAAAATCGGAAAAATATGAGGTTTTAACAGGGTTATAGAACTTGACAAGAGGTATTCGATGCCGCTTCCCGTTTTTTTCCAGGATCAGGACTTTTTTTTTTTTGACCTGCTGCATTTAAAAAAAATCGGAAAAATATGAGGTTTTAACAGGGTTATAGAACTTGACAAGAGGTATTCGATGCCGCTTCCCGTTTTTTTCCAGGATCAGGACTTTTTATTTTTTAATGACCTGCTGCATTTAAAAAAAATCGGAAAAATATGAGGTTTTAACAGGGTTATAGAACTTGACAAGAGGTATTCGATGCCGCTTCCCGTTTTTTTCCAGGATCAGGACTTTTCATTTTTTAATGACCTGCTGCTTTTAAAAAAAATCGGAAAAATATGAGGTTTTAACAGGGTTATAGAACTTGACAAGAGGTATTCGATGCCGCTTCCCGTTTTTTTCCAGGATCAGGACTTTTTATTTTTTAATGACCTGCTGCATTTAAAAAAAATCGGAAAAATATGAGGTTTTAACAGGGTTATAGAACTTGACAAGAGGTATTCGATGCCGCTTCCCGTTTTTTTCCAGGATCAGGACTTTTTTTTTTTGACCTGCTGCATTTAAAAAAAATCGGAAAAATATGAGGTTTTAACAGGGTTATAGAACTTGACAAGAGGTATTCGATGCCGCTTCCCGTTTTTTTCCAGGATCAGGACTTTTTTTTTTTTTGACCTGCTGCATTTAAAAAAAATCGGAAAAATATGAGGTTTTAACAGGGTTATAGAACTTGACAAGAGGTATTCGATGCCGCTTCCCGTTTTTTTCCAGGATCAGGACTTTTTTTTTTTTGACCTGCTGCATTTAAAAAAAATCGGAAAAATATGAGGTTTTAACAGGGTTATAGAACTTGACAAGAGGTATTCGATGCCGCTTCCCGTTTTTTTCCAGGATCAGGACTTTTTTTTTTTTGACCTGCTGCATTTAAAAAAAATCGGAAAAATATGAGGTTTTAACAGGGTTATAGAACTTGACAAGAGGTATTCGATGCCGCTTCCCGTTTTTTTCCAGGATCAGGACTTTTTTTTTTTGACCTGCTGCATTTAAAAAAAATCGGAAAAATATGAGGTTTTAACAGGGTTATAGAACTTGACAAGAGGTATTCGATGCCGCTTCCCGTTTTTTTCCAGGATCAGGACTTTTTTTTTTTTGACCTGCTGCATTTAAAAAAAATCGGAAAAATATGAGGTTTTAACAGGGTTATAGAACTTGACAAGAGGTATTCGATGCCGCTTCCCGTTTTTTTCCAGGATCAGGACTTTTTTTTTTTTGACCTGCTGCATTTAAAAAAAATCGGAAAAATATGAGGTTTTAACAGGGTTATAGAACTTGACAAGAGGTATTCGATGCCGCTTCCCGTTTTTTTCCAGGATCAGGACTTTTTTTTTTTGACCTGCTGCATTTAAAAAAAATCGGAAAAATATGAGGTTTTAACAGGGTTATAGAACTTGACAAGAGGTATTCGATGCCGCTTCCCGTTTTTTTCCAGGATCAGGACTTTTTATTTTTTAATGACCTGCTGCATTTAAAAAAAATCGGAAAAATATGAGGTTTTAACAGGGTTATAGAACTTGACAAGAGGTATTCGATGCCGCTTCCCGTTTTTTTCCAGGATCAGGACTTTTCATTTTTTAATGACCTGCTGCATTTAAAAAAAATCGGAAAAATATGAGGTTTTAACAGGGTTATAGAACTTGACAAGAGGTATTCGATGCCGCTTCCCGTTTTTTTCCAGGATCAGGACTTTTTTTTTTTGACCTGCTGCATTTAAAAAAAATCGGAAAAATATGAGGTTTTAACAGGGTTATAGAACTTGACAAGAGGTATTCGATGCCGCTTCCCGTTTTTTTCCAGGATCAGGACTTTTTTTTTTTTGACCTGCTGCATTTAAAAAAAATCGGAAAAATATGAGGTTTTAACAGGGTTATAGAACTTGACAAGAGGTATTCGATGCCGCTTCCCGTTTTTTTCCAGGATCAGGACTTTTTATTTTTTAATGACCTGCTGCTTTTAAAAAAAATCGGAAAAATATGAGGTTTTAACAGGGTTATAGAACTTGACAAGAGGAGGTATTCGATGCCGCTTCCCGTTTTTTTCCAGGATCAGGACTTTTTATTTTTTAATGACCTGCTGCATTTAAAAAAAATCGGAAAAATATGAGGTTTTAACAGGGTTATAGAACTTGACAAGAGGTATTCGATGCCGCTTCCCGTTTTTTTCCAGGATCAGGACTTTTTATTTTTTATGACCTGCTGCATTTAAAAAAAATCGGAAAAATATGAGGTTTTAACAGGGTTATAGAACTTGACAAGAGGTATTCGATGCCGCTTCCCGTTTTTTTCCAGGATCAGGACTTTTTTTTTTTGACCTGCTGCATTTAAAAAAAATCGGAAAAATATGAGGTTTTAACAGGGTTATAGAACTTGACAAGAGGTATTCGATGCCGCTTCCCGTTTTTTTCCAGGATCAGGATTTTTCATTTTATGATGACCTGCTGCATTTAAAAAAAATCGGAAAAATATGAGGTTTTAACAGGGTTATAGAACTTGACAAGAGGTATTCGATGCCGCTTCCCGTTTTTTTCCAGGATCAGGACTTTTTTTTTTTGACCTGCTGCATTTAAAAAAAATCGGAAAAATATGAGGTTTTAACAGGGTTATAGAACTTGACAAGAGGTATTCGATGCCGCTTCCCGTTTTTTTCCAGGATCAGGACTTTTTTTTTTTGACCTGCTGCATTTAAAAAAAATCGGAAAAATATGAGGTTTTAACAGGGTTATAGAACTTGACAAGAGGTATTCGATGCCGCTTCCCGTTTTTTTCCAGGATCAGGACTTTTTTTTTTTGACCTGCTGCATTTAAAAAAAATCGGAAAAATATGAGGTTTTAACAGGGTTATAGAACTTGACAAGAGGTATTCGATGCCGCTTCCCGTTTTTTTCCAGGATCAGGACTTTTTATTTTTTAATGACCTGCTGCATTTAAAAAAAATCGGAAAAATATGAGGTTTTAACAGGGTTATAGAACTTGACAAGAGGTATTCGATGCCGCTTCCCGTTTTTTTCCAGGATCAGGACTTTTTTTTTTTGACCTGCTGCATTTAAAAAAAATCGGAAAAATATGAGGTTTTAACAGGGTTATAGAACTTGACAAGAGGTATTCGATGCCGCTTCCCGTTTTTTTCCAGGATCAGGACTTTTTTTTTTTTGACCTGCTGCATTTAAAAAAAATCGGAAAAATATGAGGTTTTAACAGGGTTATAGAACTTGACAAGAGGTATTCGATGCCGCTTCCCGTTTTTTTCCAGGATCAGGACTTTTTTTTTTTGACCTGCTGCATTTAAAAAAAATCGGAAAAATATGAGGTTTTAACAGGGTTATAGAACTTGACAAGAGGTATTCGATGCCGCTTCCCGTTTTTTTCCAGGATCAGGACTTTTCATTTTTTAATGACCTGCTGCTTTTAAAAAAAATCGGAAAAATATGAGGTTTTAACAGGGTTATAGAACTTGACAAGAGGTATTCGATGCCGCTTCCCGTTTTTTTCCAGGATCAGGACTTTTTATTTTTTAATGACCTGCTGCTTTTAAAAAAAATCGGAAAAATATGAGGTTTTAACAGGGTTATAGAACTTGACAAGAGGTATTCGATGCCGCTTCCCGTTTTTTTCCAGGATCAGGACTTTTTTTTTTAATGACCTGCTGCATTTAAAAAAAATCGGAAAAATATGAGGTTTTAACAGGGTTATAGAACTTGACAAGAGGTATTCGATGCCGCTTCCCGTTTTTTTCCAGGATCAGGACTTTTTATTTTTTAATGACCTGCTGCTTTTAAAAAAAATCGGAAAAATATGAGGTTTTAACAGGGTTATAGAACTCGACAAGAGGTATCCAATGCATTCTATACTTTTTTTTTTTTATCAATATTTATTGAAAAAAATTTTCAATTTGTATCAGGCAAATATAATGACCGAAGAGGTAATCGAATTTTTTTTTTTCGAAAAAATTTAAAAATGTTATTAGGCGAATATAATGACCGAGGAGGTATTTGAATTTTTTTTTTTTTTTTTAAATATTATATTTCTATCAGGCGAATATAATGACCGAGGAGGTATTTGAATTTTTTTTTTGTTTTGAAACAATTTCGAATTTCTATCAGGCGAATATAATGACTGAAGAGGTATAAATCACAAATGATAAACGAATTTTTTTAAAATAAATTTATTTATAAATTTTTATCAAATTACAGAAAAAAAAAAATTACTCAACAATATCAATGGTGATTTTAGAAGAGGCGAACTCACTGCAATTACTGGAGCATCTGGTGCTGGAAAAACAGTTTTCCTAGACATTTTATCTGGTTCCAGGTAAAAAATATTTCAAACTAACATAATTTATTATAAAATTAAATAATACAACATTTAATTGATTATTTATTTAAAAAAAAAAAAAACAGAAAACCTGATGGTGGAGTTGTATCATTGAATGAAAAAATTCGTGACAGAACAGAATTCAGAAGATTTTCATCATATGTACCTCAAAATGATAATTTGGAAATTGAATTAACTATTAAAGAATCAATGAAGTTCGCAGCTAATCTTAAACTTCAAACATCAACCAAAGAAAAAGATAAAAGAGTAAATAAATATTTAATTAATATAAATATAATTAAAAAAATTAAAATCAAAAACTAATAAATTAATTTTTTGTAATTATAGATTAATGAAATACTAGATGCAATGAAGCTCAAAGAATGCCAAAATACAAGAATCAATGACATAAGTGGTGGACAAAAAAAAAGACTGAGTATTGCATTAGAATTAATTAATAATCCATCAATTATGTTTTTTGATGAACCAACAACGTAATAAATATTATTATATTTATTTTAAAATAATTAATAACAATACAAATATTAATTTATAATTTTGTTTGCTTTAATTTTTAACTAGTGGTCTTGATATTGTATCAGCAAATCAATGCATACGTTTATTAAAAGCACTTGCTAAAGAAGGACCAAGAATAATTATAATAACAATTCATCAACCAACTGCAGCAATATTTGATATGATTGATCATCTTTATTTTATTGATAAAGGACAATGTGTTTATACTGGTGGTACTAAATTACTTGTACCATTTCTTGATAGTATTGGAATACAATGTCCAGTATATCATAATCCAGCTGATTTTCGTAAGTTAATTTATTTTAATTTATTTTATATAAATGTCTTTATTTTAAAAACCGGTTACTAAATTAAAATATAAAGAAACGAATAAATGATGAAAAAATTCCTCACTCAAGAATTTATATGATAAATAAATTTAAATTTATTTTTTAGTTTTAGAATTATGTTGTGAAGCAGATGATGATTACCATAAAAAACTTGTTGATGCAATTGATAATGGTAAATGTAATAATTGGAGATTAAAAAGTAATCAATCTGATGATTCAATATTAAATGATATATCATTTGAATTTTCAAATTTATATTCATCAAAAGTTATAAATAAAAATAATATACAATATCCAATAAGTTTTTTCAAACAATTTTCTATATTATTTCATAAACGTCTGTTGATATTAACAAGAAATAAGGTAAATATAAAAATTATATAAAATTATAAAAATAAAAAATATTAATAATAATTATTAATAATTATTTAAGGTTTTAACATTTATGAGATTATTTGTACATACTGCAATTGCATTACTTGTTGGTACACTTTATTGGAATATTGGAAACGAAGCATCTCAAGCATTAAATAATTTCAATTTTTTATTTTATAATGTTATGTTTCTAATGTATACAGCATTTAGCACAATGATTATAACATGTAAGTATTAATCAATTATATTTATTAATTTATTATAATCAAGGTCCAAGATGTTTAAATATATTGTCAAATAAATAATATTGTTTATTATTTTTTTTTACAGATCCTTTGATAATGCCAGTAATAAAACGAGAACATTTTAACAGATGGTACAAATTACGATCACTTTATTTAGCAAATAAATTTGCTGATTTACCAATTCAAATTATTTCAGTTACATTATATATTTTAATAGTTTATTTTATGACTAGACAAATATTTGAATTTTATAGATTTGCATTGATGTTTATTGCATATATGGCAATTAGTTTAGTTGCTCAAATGATTGGTGTTATTGTTGGTACTGCATTGGATGTACAGGTATTTATTTTTATTTAGTTTTATTATTATTATTTACTTATTATTAATTGTTTTTAAATTATTTTCTTATTTTTTTACAGTATGGTATTATTTTTGGACCACTTTTTATAATGCCATTTGTTGTATTTAGTGGTTTTTTTGTACATCTTAATGATGCACCATTATTTTTACAATGGATATTTAATGTGTCATTTATAAAATATGGTTTTGAAGGTGTTATAACTTCAATTTTTGGGTAAAATTTATTTAATTTTATTATATATACATATAGGTATATGTGAAATATTTTAAAGACAAATAATTTTATTTATTTTTATTTTAATTTCAGATTTAATCGTGAAAAATTTTATTGTGATAAAATTTATTGTCGTTATACTGAACCAAAAGAATTTTTATCAGATATTAGTATGAATAAAGCTGAATATTATCCTTCATTATTATTTTTAATTGGTGCATATATTTTTTTTGATATTATTGCTTACATCACTTTGAGACTGAGAGTTAAAAAAATTTTTTAAATATATTACTAGTCAACAAATAATATAAATGTAATAAAAATTTAATTATTTTGTATTAAAAAAAAAAATTAAAAATTTAATTTTGTAATGTTAATAAAATTTACCGCTTGAAAATGGCTGTTGTTAACTGTTATCTTTCTTATTTTTATTTCTTTTCCTTTCACTTTATTAATATCAGATTATCAGGTGTGTGTGTATATATCAAATAGTTTATTATTACTGACAATGTTCTATACAATTTTATATAAATATACACGCAATGCGCAATCACATACACATTATTTGAAATCAATTTAAACCAAGATTTTTATAAAGCAAAAAAAAAAGTGTCCAGTAATTACTTTTTGTACATTAAAGTCCACCTGTTATCAAAAAAATCATATTATTATTATAAACATATACATCTTTGTTAAATATACATATACAGTTATTTTATAATTTTTTTGTTTTGTTTTATTTAATTGTTTTGCATAATGATTAACTGTGCTTATTAAAATATATTGCGTAAATTAATAGAAAAAATATATAAACAGTAAAAAAATCAAATTTTTTATCTGATATTATCTGCATAAGGTCAATTTCATCAACAATGTTTTTTTATACATTCACCTCTGACTTGATGTATATATTATAAAACTGTACATTTCTCATAGTTCACAGTCGAATTGCAAAGTCTAACTATACATTTATATATGTAAAAAGTAAAAAAATAATCATTATCAAATATGTGATAATAATCAGATTAATATCTAAATAAATACATATAATTTTATTAAAAAAAAAATATTTTATTAATAATTATTATTTAATACTGTTTGTTACTGTAATATTTAACAAAAAATGTCAGACAATCAACAGGATAATGATACTTGTATGATACAAATTAATAAAAAAGAAAATGAAAATTTAATTGAAAATTCTGGTATTCATATAAATTTTTCTGAAATTTTTTATACACCCAGTAAGTATATATAGGTATATATAAATTATTTAAAAATATAAATTTAAATTTATCTAATTTAATTAATATTTTACAGGTAAACAAAAAAAAGAAATATTAAAAAATGTAAATGGTTATTTTAAAGGAAAATCTCTTAATGTTGTAATTGGTAAATCAGGAGCTGGAAAAACAAGTTTACTATCAGTTATTTGTGGTAATAAATCAACAAATATTAAAGGTGAAATATTATTAAATAATATTATTGCAAGTCCAGAAATTTTACGTAAAACAATATGTTATATACCTCAAGAATTTGATTTGATGCCTTGGATGACAACTAGAGAAACAATTTATTTTTCTGTATGTTTAAAAATTCCAAAAATTACTGGACAATCATATAAAATTATTGTACGTTGTTATACATTTAAATATATATATTTAATTTTTATTTTTAATAATAATATCAATAACAATTGTTATTTAGGTAAATCAAGTTGCTGAAAAATTAGGACTCAATCATTGTTTAGAAACAAAGACAACTTGTTTAAGTGGTGGTGAAAAAAAAAGATTATCAATTGCTGTTGAAATTGTAACAAATCCAATGGTACTATTTTTAGATGAACCAACAAGTGGATTAGATAGTACATCATCTAATCAAGTAATATGTTTATTAAAAAGTATGGCTAATTCTGGTTGTACAATTGTTACAACAATTCATCAACCAAGTAGTCATATGATGACTATGATTGATGAAATAATGGTTTTATCTGAAGGACAAAGTTTATATTGTGGATCAAAAGATAAAATTATTGATACATTTAAAGAAGCAGGATTTTTATGTCCACCTTTTTATAATATTAGTGAATTTGGTAAGTTTATTTTTTTATTTATATAAAAATAAATTATAAATAGAAATATTATTCATTTATTTAAGCTATTGAAGTTGCAACTGGACAACGTGATGGAGATCTTGAAATGTTAAAAAAATTAAATAAAAAAAATAATACATTAACTAATTCTAATTTAATAGAATTAGATGAAGAAAATTTTTGTAATAAATTGATGAAAAACAAATTAAAAGTATCATATTATGATGAATTTAAAATACTATTATGGCGTGCTGTTATTTGTATTCAACGTGATAATGTAATTATTATTTATTTATTTAAATTTATTAATATAATATAATTATTATATTATTATTTATTATTTATTTAACAGTTAATGACAACACTACGTCTTGCAGCACATATTTTAATAGGACTTCTTATTGGAATTGTTTTTTATAATTTTGGTAATGATGCCAGTAAAATTCCTAGCAATATTGCATGTATTTTTTTCTTTTTATTATTTTTATTTTTTGCAAATGCTATGCCAGCTGTACAAATGTGTAAGTATTTTTATTTTTTAATTATAATTTTTTTTTTATATATTTTATATATTTATTAAATATATATTTTTTTTACAGTTCCAATAGAAGCAGGAGTTTTTTTTCGAGAACATGCTAATCATTGGTATCATTTGTGGTCTTACTATTTTGCTAAAATTTTAACAGATTTACCACTTCAAGTAATAAATTAATTTATTTATTTTTGATAATTTAATTTAATAAATTAATTAAATTTATTATAATATTAATTTTAGATTATAAATCCAACAATTTTTTTAAGTATTGCTTATTGGATGACTGGACAACCATTAGAAATTGATAGATATATGAAAGCTTGGTTAATATCTTTTTTAATAACAATATTAGCTCAATCATGTGGAATTTTAACTGGAGCTATATTTGATGTTCATGTAAAAAAAAAAGAAAAAATTAAATATAACTATTATTATAATTAAACAATGATAAATATTAATTATACATTTTTTTTTTTTAGGTTGGTGGTTTTCTTGTTCCAGCAGTAAATATTCCAATGATATTATTTGCTGGTTTTTTTTTAAAACTAGGTGAAATACCAATTTATCTTCAACCATTGAGTATTATTTCATATTTTAGATATGCTTTTGAAGGTTTTCTTCAAGCAATATATTTTGATAATAATAAAGCTCTTGATTGTCCAACAGATATTTGTTTAATTCAAGTACCAAAAAAAATATTAACATATATGGATATGCCATCAATTTCATTTTCAACAACAATATTTTCACTTATTTTATGGATATGTATACTTCATATTTTAATTTATACTGTATTACGATGTAAATTTACTAGTTTTGTTAAATAAGTAAAATTAAAATTTGCAGTATTTTATAATTATTTTTATTATCAATAATAACAATATTATAAAAATTAATTTATAATTATATTAATATTGATATATATATATATATTATTTACAATATTATTATCATAATGAATTTATCAATTCTTTTTTTTTTTTTTTTATTTCTATTAATATTTTTATAAATTTATATAAATTTTATGTATTCCCCCAAGCTCTCATTGACTATTAAATAAATAATTATAAAAAAAAAAAACAATTTAATTTTTAATCATAATAATTATTTGAAAAATTAAACACCATACTTATAAATAATATCTTTACTGAGGTAATTTATAAAATTAACTTTATGTAAAATTAAATAATTATCGTGATGCCATTAATTTCCATCTGAGAAAATAATATGCAGCAATTCTAACAATAATTAAAATAATAACTAATCCAATAATATCATTCCAAAATTGATCAGCTGCCATTGTTATTTCATCTAAAAATTTTCTTGGTGTTTTATAAAGACAATAACTATTATCATCAGTATCTTCACAATTAAGATTTGGACGATTTAAACCATAAATTGCATGTATATATCCTTCAAGACCATAACGTAAATAACTAACATATGTTCCCCATTTTAAATAATGTGGCATATCTTTTAATGTTACACCAAAGCCAGCAAACATCATCATTGGTACTGATATTGTTGGTCCAACAAATGTTCCATTCTAATAAATAAATAAATAAATGAACAATTTAATCAATATATTTTTTATAAATTATATAATATAAAATAATAAATAAACTTACAATAACATTAAATACTGATCCAATTAATAAACCAAAACCTTGTGCAACAAAAACAATAAGTAAACTAATTACAAAAAACATTGTAAATCTAGTTACATCTGCTGGTTGACCTGACATAAAATATATTATAATTGTAAATAAAAAACAAGATAATGTTGATACTGGTATGTCAATCAATGTAACTGATGTATAAAACATTTTTAAACTGTACCATCTATTAAAATGTTCTTTTGTTAATATACTCATTTCTGTTGGAACTATAAAAATAAAAAAAATATATATACATATAAATATTATAAATTAATAATAACTGAGTGATATTGTTTGTTTTTTTTTAATTAAAATTTTTATATACAAACATGTTAAAATTGTCAGCATCATTGATGTCATCATGTGATGCATTAATATACCAAATAAAAGATTATAATTTTCACGTACTCTTTTACCATCATTACCAGCATTTATAAATAATGAACCAAGCATTATACCAGTTAATATATTTACACCAATACGTAAATGAGTATGAGCCTATAATAAAAAAAATTAATTAAAAATTAATTATATACAATTTTTTTAATTATTTAAATTAATTATTGATAATAAAACTTACTGAATCTCTTTTACATTTTATATAACCACGATAAAGTAGTACTTTTAATTGATGTATTGGTGATGTTGCTTGTAATGATTTTTTTTTATTTAAATTATTATTATTATTATTATTATTATTATCATCATCATCATCATTATTTGTAATTGATAAATATCTTTTACCAGAATTAATATCATCAATTAATTCACTACTATTTTTAAAATAATCAAGATTTTTTCCATTATTTGTTGATTCAATAAGTAAATCAATTTTATCATCACCATATTCACCACATGCTAATTCAATAATATAATCAGCTGGATTATGATACATTGGACATGGTAATTTAATACTACCAAGAAATTTAATAAGTTCATCTGTTGCACCTTGATAAAGACAATAACCTTTTGATAATATATAAACTTGATCAAATTGTTGAAATAATGATGCACTTGGTTGATGTATTGTACATATTATTGTTTTTCCTTGTTTTGCTAAAATTTTTAATAAACTAACAACTTGTGTACATGTTGAACTATCTAAACCTCTGTAAAAACAAAGAAAATATAAAAAACAAAAATAGATTAATATTTTATTTAAATAGATAAACAATTAAATAAATAAATAAATAAATAATTTACGTTGTTGGTTCATCAAGAAACATAACAGTTGGATTATTAACAAGTTCCAAAGCAATTGATAATCTTTTTTGTTGTCCTCCACTTAATCTACTTGTACGTGTTTTAATATGTTCATCAAGACCAAGGGTCATTAGAATATCTGTTATCTAATATAATTTAAATATTTAAATAATAATAATAATAACAATAAAAATATGTCATATATATATATAAGTATGTATACAATATATTTAATTATTAATTTATTTACAATTTTATGTTTTTCATTCCATGATACATCAGTACCAAGTTTTAAATCAGCAGCAATTTCCATATTTTCCATAACTGTTAATAGTGGTTGTAAACGATCATCTTGTGTTATATATGCACTTGTTCTTCTAAATACATTTAAATCTCTTGGTTTACCATTAATATAAAATGATCCTTTAACACCAGTTAATCTATAACCAGATAAAATATCTAATAATGTTGATTTACCAGCACCTGATGGTCCCATTATTGCAACTAATTGACTTGGTATTAATCTTCCATTTATACCATGTAATATTTCTTTATTTCCTGTAAAATTTTATATATTAGATTTTATTATTTTTATTACATATATTTATATAATATTTTAAATAATTTACCTTTATTAAAACCAGCTGATACAGTATAATGTAAATTTTCAAATACAATTTCAGTAACTTGATTAACTTTTTTTTTACTTCCAATATTTATTATTTTATTTTTTTGTGTTGTTTCAGTTAATTCTGATGTTTTATTAATTAATGATGAAATTGATAATTGTTGATTTGATGCCTCATGCATCAAGGTCTCCATGATTCAAGTTTTATGTGTATAAATATAAATGACACTATTTTTTAATTATTACAAGGATTATTATCTGTAACTTTTAAATCAAAGTATTTTATTTTTGTTAAAACTTTAAATTACAATTTAAATCAATAAAACCAAATGATTAGATTAGATTTGGTTTAAAGAGTGATAAATTAAAAAATTTTTTTGTCAATCGATTAGAGATCGAAGGCCGTTATGATCAAAAACAGTTTGTTATTTTATACATTGTATCAAAGTCCATGTCTTTTGTGTGATTTGATATCATTAACCCAATACTTGAAAACCCCTTCTTTGTATAATTTAATTTATTAATTTTTTTATCAATTAAATATTCTCATTGTTATAATTTTATTTATAATTTATTATATTTTTTTCTATAATTATTTTTCTTATGAAATCAATCAACAAGCTAATATTTTTTATAAAATAATGTAATTTTTTTTAAGTTAAATTTAAATATTTAATAATTATTATATTTTATTTATTATTTATTTATTTTTTTTTCTTTATAATGACGAACATGTTGTTGATGATTGTTTAATGATAATAATAATAGATAAATTTATTTAAATAAAAAACAAATAATAATAAAGTTTAGGTCAATAAGTTAGATACTATAAAATAATATAAACAAATATTGCAAACTATTATTTACAGTAAATATTTGACGACAATAAAAGCTATAATATAGTTTCATTCCAAAGTACAATAATTATTATAAAACTAGATAGTCATCTAATATATTTTTTTATATTATTATTTAAATATACCTACAACTATTTGACCATGAAAATATTATAAATTAATAACTACTATATAAAAAAATAAATAAGTAACATTAATTAACGATAAAATATTTATTTTTTTTGTCATTTTTATATTTACTGAAATATTTATTTTTTTTATAAAACAAAGAATTATTTATTTCTTTGAATTTATTAATATTTATTTTGTGATTACTCAACAAATAAAAAAAAAAAACAATTCAAAAAATGAAAACAAAAGAATTTTAAGATAAATAATTATTATAATTGACGAAATATAGTAATTTATTTTGTCAGCTTGATGATGATAAATAACTGACCACAAGAAAAATGAATTTAATAAGATAAGCTTTCATCATATCAATTGTAAATATTTTTCAAAAGAAATAAATTTAATAAATTTCCGGATTTTTCTTTTTATAGTAGTATCACATATTTAATTTATTTATTTTTTTTCTTTATTTATCAATATTTAATTTAATTTTTATCGAGTGGTTCCCACAATAATTTGGCTATATATAATTATGGTGTTACATTTTATTTTTTTAATGACTTACATTCACTTGTAATTCCACTCATATATACACTATAATATTATATTCAAAGTGAAAGCACAATTTTTTTTGTAATTATGCTTATATGGATTATTAAAAAAAAATAATAAATAAACCACCATGAATATTTTTAATGTTACATAAATATAAAAATATATTTTTACATATATGCAAATTTATTTATTGTTTAAATTCAAATAAATTTACTTAATAATTATTTATTAAAAAAAAAAAAAAAATATGATTTTTTAAGGATTATTATTTTGAGTGTAAAAAAAAAGCATATATTTCAAATCATGTTGAATAAAAAACCGGTCTTGGATATAAGTATCAATGTTCCTAATAATCAAAATTCCATAAAACTAAAATATTAAAAAAAAAAAAATTTTTTTATTTCGATTTTTTTTGTATTATAAGTTTATAATAAAAAAAATTTACACTGTAAATATATTTATAAACTATTTTACCTAAATTATAAATCTTTTGGATAATAATTTATTTATTTATCACCAAAAAAACCAATAGAAATATAAATAAAATAATTTCGAAATAAAAGAATATTTAATTTTTTAATATTTTCTATAATTTTTAATTTTTTTTTTTTTTATTAAATGAGATTATTAAATTAATTAATTTTAGAATATAATACAATTAATTATACACACATTTTTTAACGGTTGATTGAAACACCACTGACTGACCAACTTCTCACAAATTACACTCTTGTATATGTTTTTAATTCTCCTACCACAAAATATATATATATATTTTTTTTTTATAATACTGTTTTACCTCCACTACAATTTCTTTTTCTTATTTTGATTTTTTTTTTTTATTCCCTAAGATGACAGTTCTGCATCATCATCATCATCATCATCACCATCATCATCATGTATCCCTTCTCTTTAATATTTCATAATGACCTTTGATGTGCAACGAGTTCTACAACCTTTTCTCTTACTCTGTCATCATGTCAAAACAATTCAATCTATTTAAATCTGTTATAATTATTTTATAAATATATATAAAATTATTTATTTATCAAATGAGTTTCCCTTTTTAATTATTATCTCTTTATCACAAAGCAAAATTACTTTATGTTAATTTGTTTTTAATAATAAAAATCACTCATTAAATTGAGTTTTTTTTTAATTTTTTTTTTTTTGTATCCTGAAGAGATTAATTTTCCGGATGTCAAAAAGACAAGTCATACTGATTTTTATTTATTTATTTTTATATATATTTAATCTGTATGTATCCGGGTAACTTTGATCTTCTATAAAAGTCCATTTTTTTATAATAAATAATATTTTTTTCTCAACAATAAAATTATTATATTATTTAATAATAACACAATAATATTTTGGGATAAAAAAAAAAATTATTTATTATGAAAATCATGTGTATTTTACATGATGGACTCTGATCATTTATAATTAATTATTATAAATTTTATATTATGTTAGCAGGTGTACATGTATGATCAAAGGTCTATCTGGTATTTTTATTTTTTTTTTTTTTCAACTATATACTTATTTTTAATTTATTATAAAAAAAAAAAAAAAAAAAAAAAAAAATGATAAATATGAATAAATAAAAAAGTATAAATATCAAGAATATAAAAAATATATTTACATTTTATATAAATAAATTAATAATATGATTTTTTTTTTTTTTTTTTTAATAATTTTTTTATTATTTAAAAAAGTACTTGTATTTACAAATGAAAATGAATAAAAAAAAAAAAAATAAAATTCTTTGGTTTGAGTATTTATACAAAAGTTGGATTGTTTTTTTTTATTTTTTTTGATTTGTTTGCAAACTTTTGTGATGGACTAAATTATGATCAGATATTGATTGAAAAAAAAAAAAAAAAAAATGATCTGTCTTTAATAGCTAAGAATAATTAATTATAATAATAATATATAGTTAATATAATTTAATATATAAAATATTTTTTAAATAAATTTGGTAAATTAACAGTGTTGTTTTTTTTGTATAGACATTGTTGATGATGTTACAGCCATCCATTCATTACTATCATTTTGATACCATGTTAAACCAAGTGAATATTTAGCATTTAAATTAGCATGTTGACAATTACTAAACCACCAACCACCATGATAATTAGCAGCACAATCAGTAGTTGATATATCCATATCTTTATCTTTAGCACTAAATGACATACCATTTTGATATGATAATGCATCAGTTGCATTACCACTATAACCACTTATTGTTAAACGATAACCAGTATCTTCAGAACCAATAATAAAATTATTATATTCAGCAATCCATTTTGTACCATAAATATCAACTAAATCAATTTTTAATTTTGTACAATTATCTCTTGTAAGACGATGTAATGCTTCATTACCAACCCAAAATTCATTAATTGGTGAACCAAAACCAACAGCATATTCATTCCATGTTTTATCAAAATCAACAATACCATCAACTCTTTTAGCAACAATAATCCAACCAGAATGACATGATACTAATAATGGTATACCTTGACCATTTCTTAATAATGTTAAACCATCACGTTCATCACAATTACCTGGTAATGCATCAACCATTAATCTATATTCATCTTCAACATGTTCTAATTCATGTGTTGCATTAATTGCTTTATCAATTGATATATTTAATAATGATATATCATGTATATTTTTATCAAGTTTTGTTATATAATTTTGTTGTGTATCACTTTTTTCTTGTAATTTTGATGCTGATACACTTAATGCTTGTATTGTTCTACGTAAACTACCAAGTTCTTCACGTGTTAATGATAATTCAGCATTTTTTTTAGCAGCATTAACATCAAGACGTACTAATTCACGTTTTAATACTGATACATTTTGTTCAATTTTATCTTCAATTGTTTCAACTGTACCCATTGTTGCTAATTTTAAATTATCAATAATATTATCAATACCAATAATATGATTACTAATATTATTAATTTTTATTAATAATTCATTTTTAATATTATTTATAATTTCATTTGTATTATTTGATTTTTCATAAACAACACGTTTTTCAATTAAACCACGTTTACGTGATACTATTGATATTTTATGCTCAACATGATTAAGACGTTCTTCTATTTTTTTTAATATTAATAAACGTGATAAACTATGACGTGTTAAATGATAATTTTCATTATTTAATTTTATTTCATTTCTTGATAATTGATGATTATTATCTATATTTTCATCATTTTTTAATGTTTTCATTTCAATTTGTACTGTACTCAACTGTAACAAACAAAAAATTTTTTAAAAAATTAATAAATTATTTATTTGTTTTATTTTATAATTAAAAAAAAATATATATAATATTGAGGTTGATGATTAAAAAAATAAATTAAAATGACCAGGTGGTATATGTATATAAATATTAAACATATTAATAATAAAAAAAAATTATAATTTTAGCAAACGGCTCGTGTGAGGTAACACATAATTGTCTTGGTCACTGAGTTTCTTTTGATCATGAAAATATTGAGTGGGACATAGGGATACAATGATGAGGGGAAAAGATAAAAAAGAGAGTGTGCCACCTGCCATCCATCGAAATCGAATTGGAACCCAAAGAGTAAAGGCGTATATAATATTATAATAATAATAACAATGAATAATACTATTAAAAGTCCAAGTTTTATACATCAGCAGCTGCTGACCACCAAAACGAGAAACTTAAATTAACGGCCGGCTGGTATTAAGGTCCGATAGCCGGCTGGTCATGCAGGTGCAACTCATGTAAATAAGGGACAAGCAACATACGTTCAAAAAAGTACTCATTTTTACATATATCAACCTCATTTCAACCCCTTTTTTTCCATTATTTTGCATTTTTTTTTTTTTTTTTCTGCATGTTTTGCATTTGAAAGTGCAACGATTTTTGCTTTTTTTTAAACGTTACATTTTATAAATTTAAAAATAATAAATAAATAAATAAATAGATAAATTTGTTTTTTTGTTTTTTTTTAAATTTACCTGACTTGCAACATCAGCACAATTTTTAGTAACTTGTCCAGCTCTTTCTTTAACTGCTGATATATCAGCTTTAATTGCTCCAATTGATGCTTCAATTTGTGTTAATCTACCACCAAGATCACGTATACCACGTCCAACTTGTTCAACATCACCTCTTAATAATGCAATTTCATTTGTTATTTGTCCACGTTGTGCAAGTTCTTCACTAGCATTACGCATACGTAAAAATTCAGCAAATTCAACTTTTAATTCAGTCACGGCACTCCCCAACCATTTGACCCTGAGTCTTTCATTCTTCGCCTCGTTGACGCTTCCGCCGCTCAAGGAACCCACTTCCTTCCTATATAAATAACATCAACAGTTTATTATTCATTCATAACAATTGTCATTCAATATATATATATATATAACAAATAATAATAATAATAAAATAAAATAGATTTGTATATAAAAATTTCAAAAAACATACCTCAATTGTTTAACTTCATTTTTTAATACTGTTAATTCAGTATTTTTTTCCATAGCTAATTTTAAACTTTCTTCAAGTGCATTATAATCAGCTTGTCTATTATAAATAAATGCATCAACTTGTTCACGTAAAAGTTTAACAGTATTAACTAAATCAGTATTATTATTTTTATCACCATCATCACTAAACACCCCCACAATAAACATAAACAATATAAAATACTTCATCATCATCATCATCATCATCATTTTGTTGTTGTTTTTTTTTTTTAAATTATTTTTTTTTAATATATTTTTTTAAAGTCTCATTGAGAGACTAAAATTATTATCAATTTATAATTAATTTTGATTATTTATTATTTTTATAATTTTAATAATTTAAATTTACGTACTTTACTCAATGAGATTCAGAGCTTAACTGAACCTTTTTTAAAAATATCCAGGTGCTTATATTACGAGTCTTGGGATGAAAAAAAAAAAGGGGGATATATATATAAGGTGTGCAAGAGGCAGGTGTTTACCGCTTGAACGCACCGTGTGTCAGGAGATCCTCTACCCACCCTCTTTTTATTTTAATATATAAATATATATATAAAATTGGTATACATACCAAAATAAATACCTCAGGCTCATATCAGTGTACATGAATTTTACATTCTTATAGGGTCAATTTACTTGTACTTTTTTTAAATATAAATTTAGTTGTTAAACCAAATTTTTTAAGAAATATTTTTCACACATTTTGCAGTTGTAATAATATATTTAATTTAGATTTAAAAAATTTTTTTAAAAAAATCTAAAATTTGTATTTTTCATTAAAATTATTCATTTGTAAAATTTATTTTATCCATTAAATTTTTGTATTTATATATATACTGAAAGTAAATTGAATTGATTCGAGTTGATTTTAGGGGATAGATTTGTTGTTTGCTATTAAAAAAAAAAAAAAAAAAAAAAAAAAAAGGGCAGCTGCATTTACCAGAGGGTGAGGTTTAATATTGGCACGTGACAGGGAGTTTGAAAATTATTATTACTTTGCTTTTTTTTTTTGTTTTTTTTCCTGAGGCAATGAGTTTTACATACTGTGGTAGATATTATTTGTGTGCCACGCGCCAGTTCATCTTTATTTTTTATTTTAAAAATTTTTTTTTTTTCACCACTCGACTGCTGTTGCAGCCGTTCTTATTGAGATGGTTTTGTGGTGTCTTTTCTCTAAAATAAGATAACAAATATAAAATACATTCAACACCAGACACCAGCTGGTCAGCGATCTTTAAAAGTATTCAATATTGTTAGTTTTATATTTTTTTTTGATTAAAATACTTATATCAAAAAATATATTCCATAATAAATATATTGCTAATTGTTTTTTTTTTTTTTTTTTTTTTGGATCTTGTCTATTGTAATTTATTTTTTTTCGAAATAAAAATTTATCCAATAAGTATACATTTTTTTAAAAAATTCTAGACATCAACGTATAACGATAAAATATGACTACTAATAACATTTTATTTTTTTTTTTTTAATTAATTAATTAATTAATAATAATAATGTAAATAATGAGGTATTAATTGATTCGATTCTTATTTATTTTTTTTTTTTGTTCATTTGCAATTATTGGTACTGGGTTTGTTAGTTTATTTATATTATTATAAATTTAATGGCAAATTTTAATCTAGTAATTATTTTAAAACTTTTAGTTTTAATAAATATTATTTATAAGTGCAAAATTATTAACTAATCAGTTAGGGAGTGTTTTTTTTTATTTTTATAAATATTTTACTTGGCAACTTTTTCGTTTTTTTTATATTTTAATTGTTTACTATTAATTTATTTTAAATGAGTTAATAGAGATTCAGTATTTAATATTTTAAACTTACTACTTATTAATAAGAAATTTAAGTTTGAGATGAGCCATAAGTGCCAGTTGGTGGACGATATAATTTTGGAAATGTTAAAATTTGTAATCTATTAAATGCATATTTTCTAACACCAATATTTTTCCATGTATTTTCTCTTCGACAGCCTTCACTAAAAAAAACAAAAAAGTATATAAATAAATCATAATTAAATCAACAAAAGAATTTAAAAAATTCTTAAAATTTTTATCAAAATTATTTTAATGATAATAATGTTATTATTAAATTTTTTTTGTTTTTTTTTTTTTTTTTTTATATAAGATATCAAGTACCTTCTCATGCAGTCGAGTGCTTTTGTGTATTCATTTTCAGACAGGTGATATTCAGTTGCAAGTATGTTGACTTGTTCAAGGGTAATTGCCATTCCAGTTCTATCTTTTCCACTTTTACAACTTGTTAAACGTAAACCTTTCATTTTATAACATATTTGTGATGATATTTGTAATATATCAGTATTTTTTGATATATTATCTTGTACACATGATTTTAATTTAATCATTAAATCAGAAATATTATGATTAACATGTAAACGACTACCACTTATTCTAGTAACATTATTATCTGTTGATAAATTAAGTTTTTTATATCTAAGATAATACTCATTAAGTCTATCAAAATTATCCATATTACTTTTTTCTTGAGGTTTTGTTATTCTTAAACTTTCAGCAAGTGTTGCATATTCATTAATACCAATATTAAAAAAAACAGGTGTAACATTAAATGATAATGTTTGTCTGGAAGACGGTAAAATTGGAAGTAGTGAATATATACCATCTGGTACTGGTAATATCACAGTTAATGCACTTCTTGAACCAACAACTTTTGGTAATGGATCATATAATTTATTATTATTATTATTATTATTATTATTATTATTATGAATATTTGTATTTGTTGTTAAACCACATCTTGTTAATGTAAATGTAACAGTATGCATATCTTCAATAGCAACAGCCATATCACCCCACATATCAATTTCTTCACCATAATAACTGAGCAATGTTTCAAAACTAACTAATGGTCCTAATGTTGTTAATATTAATAAAAATATTGGATCTGGTCTTTGACACCATAATTTTGCCATAAGACAACTAACTAATGATGTTAATGCTTGACTAAAACAAACATCTCTTCTATAACGTACATTACAATATCTTTGTGCTATTTTAGCATCTTCTTGTACACGAAATACTGAATGTGTTAATCTTGCTGTTTTAAGTAATTCATCCATAGCTTGACGTAATTTTTTCATACTTGGACGTAATTCATTTGTCCAATCAACAATTGTTGAAAAATCTAAACCCTCGGTAAATTTATTTCTTGGTATTGAATTATTTTTAATAACACGTGTCATTTTATCAACAGCTTGACATATATCATTTGTTTTTAATATATTATCATTATTTATATTTATATTATCTTGTTTATCATTTTTTTTAATATCATTATCATTATTATTGTTATTATTAATAGTACTTTTTGGTTGTATTGTAACAACATTATTTGATGTTGTTGGTATTATTGCTTCTGTTGTTGTTGTTGTTGTTGTTGTTGTTGTTGTTGTTGTTGTTGTTGTTGTTGTTGTTGTTGTTGTTGTTGATGATGATGTTGTTGTTGTTGATGGTATTGTTTTATCAATTATACAACCACGAAATGATTGACTTTTTAGCAATGAATTTTTATTACGTAAACGTACAGCTGGACTACTACATCTACCACAAAGAAATTTTACTTTTGATACTAAACACATGACACTTGCTTCAATATTTAATTGTGTTAAATCCCATGGTTCTGGTTCATCAGTTGGTTTATAATAATTTGCTGATGGTGAATTACACATTTTTTTAGTATCTAAAAAACGTTTACTTAAATCTACATCACAACCAATTTTATAATTATCATCTTTTTCATCTTGTTCATTATTATTATTATTATTATTATTATTATTATCATCATCATCATTGCAATTATTATTATCATTATTTTGATATTTATCTTTATCATTAATTTCATCTTCAATATCAACATCTGGAAATATCACAAAATTATCTTCACTATTATTATTATTATTATTATTATTATTTTTATTTATATTTTTATCAATAGAATAATTACATTTTGCACTTTCCTTGGCCCATATATTTTTAACACATTCAGTTGTATCTGGTGTTGTTAAATCATCAAAATCAGGACTTTTTAAATCAAAATTTAATTGTTGTGTTATTTTTTTAAATGGTGATAATGATTTATTTGTATTAAAATTAAATATTTCTTCATTATCAATTTTAGATATTTTATGTTGTTCTAAAAAAATTAATGCTTCTTCAACTAATTCTGGTTCCCATAAACTTAATAATATACGTGTTTTTTTAATCATATCATCACATATTGGTAACATACCATTTGTTTGTTTTGTTTTAGCTAATTTCATTAATGATCTCATAGCTTCAACAACATCTCTTCTTAATTGTTTAATAGCTTGTATTGCATCATTAGCCATTGTTATTTTAGATGTACCTTGATATAATTGTCCATATTTAATTGGTGATTCTTTTAATGATTGTACTAATCTTAATAAACCACCATTTTTATTTTTATGTGAATGTGCTGTAAATGCACCAACAGTTATAAAATCATAAAAACCACATTTATTTAATGTATCATTATGTACCCACATTCTTTGTAAATGTAAATTTAATGGTGCAAATTCAAAATGACGATCATTTTTACGTGATGATTGTTTAAAATAACTACTTTTTAATGTTGTTAAATTTTCACGTGCATTTGTATATAAATTAAGTAATTGTATATGACGATCTAATAATTCAATTTGTTTTTTATGCCATGGTTCATGTAATTCACTCATACCAACAATTTCTAATAATAATTCTTTTTCTTCTTGTATCCATATATCTAATAATTGTTGAGGAAATTTAAAACATAATTTACTTTCAGCCATTATTTCATGTACACATATATCACCACCTAAACCAGAATGAAATCTATATGTTTGTATATATGGATTTGCAAAAAATAATTTTAATTGTCCTTGATATGGTAATTTTATTTTAGTACCTAATTTTGGTGGTAATGATTGTGTACGACGATGTGAAAATATTTGTGTTGTTGCTGTTATTGATGATGATGATGATGTTGCTGTTGATGATGTTGTTTTTAATTGTATATTATGTGTTGGTGTACTTTCAGTACTATTTATTTTATCATCTGCTTCTAAATTCCATACATTTATTGTTAAAAAACCAACAGTTGTATCTTTTGATGATTTAAGTGGTATACGTATACGTGGTGTATCTTGTATTGATGAAAATAATAATTTAGCTGAACCCATTGGTATTGCTGTTTGACTAACACGTTCACGTACATCATATGCTGTTATACGTATTTTAGTATTTGTATTTAAACCATCAGATGAACGAAAACTAATTGTTATTAAAAAACCAGGATTACTACTTTTTTCAATTATTTCTGTTCTTCCATATTTTATCCATGTTTTTGAATTTTTTAATTGTACATCTATTTCTAATACAGGATTTGGTGGACGTCCATGACCATCACATAATAAATTATCACATGATAATGATATTTCACATATTGGTATTTCAGCTGGATCTGTTATTATACCACGTTGTAAACGTATCATTTGTATATCTGTATCATTTTTATGTCTACTTGATAATTCAATTCTTTCACGTAATGATAATAATTGATTTCTCATTAATTCATAACTTGCTAATTGTAATGCTTGTAACCAACTATCACGTTCTTCAGATGATGGTGCACTAAATTGTTGATAAATACCACCATCAAATACTAAAATTTAAAATTAACATAAACATGTTAATATAGATTATATTTTATATTCAATTTCATCAAATTTATATGCATTTTTTTTTTTTATTTATTATTTTTTTTTTTTTTTTTTACCTATACTAAAACCAAATTGCACTTGACTCGTTAGTTGATCAACTCGAAAACTACATTGTTCTAATATTATAACTCCTGTTGGCTCAGACCATTGTTCTTTTGATTTAAAATAAAACAGCAAATTACCACGTAGTCTGCACCATCTTTCAAGACTTACTGTGAAAATATTATTATTATAAAAATTTATTATAATATTTTTAAATAATTTTTTTTTTTTTCTTTTTTTTTATCAATCACAAATTCATGCTTAAATATATTTTAAGAATAATAAAATAAATCATGCATATCTAAAAATTAATTAAATATTATCATTTGATAATAATTTAATTTTTCAACAATCAATTCAATTTATCATCAAATAATTTAATCACTACAACAACATGGATTTCTCCAAATTGTATTTTGTATTTTTTATCTTTCTACCATTTGATAATCCTCATACAATATTTTTAATTTATAATTATTTGTTAGTATTATTATTAAACTGCAATATACTTTTATAAAATTAATAATAGCCATTACATTAAGCCTGTAGATTTTATAAAATAAAGCTTATTTTGTTATTTATTAAAAAATGCAAGTGTACTAATCCAAGATTGTGAATATTTAAAAGTGGTTTTATTTAAAAGTAATGAAATAAGTTTTGTGTTGTTAAGTGTAATCTGGATTTAATAATACATAAAATATGAAAGAAGAGTGTTGTTATTATTATTATTAGTTAGTACTCATCGTTAGTTGATGGATTGTAGTTTTAGAATAACATTAAATAGTCATTTATTGACTGTTTAATTATTTGCATATGCATATACTATTTGTTTGTTTGTTTGTTTGTTTGTTTTTTTTTTTTTGTAATTTTATATTTATAATTTATTCAATTTTGAATAATAATTTAACGTCAAGATTCACTCGATGGTACCTTTGCTTGTGCTGGCTGAAACACAACTCAGGTCTCGTAGAGTCTTATGGGTTATTCCTTTTTGTCTTTTGCGCTCAACTTTTTTATTTGTACCTGGAAATTATTCGAGGTACTCATTGTTTTTATTATATTTTTTAAATATTTAATATACTTTTTATAAAAACTTTTTAATCTCGTATTATAATTATTAATATTTTCTTTAAATATTTTTTTTTTTTTTGTTTTTATTATGCTGTAGAGTTTTTGTTGAAAGTTTATATTATTTTTTATTTTTATTAATGCGCTTAGTATGCTTTTGAATCATGCATTATCAATTTTATTTATTTATTTTTTCAATTTTTATAATATTAAAACAAGACAATGCATGTAAATTTTTTTTTTTTTTACGTTAACACTATTTATAATAAATTTAAAAAAAAATAATAATTTATAGCATTTGTTAATCATGCTTTATTTTTTTTAAATTAAAATAATAAATTCAATCGTAAAAGCATAAGTTACATTTATTTAAAATCTAAAAACATGATATATAAAAAAAAAAATCTATATGTATATATTTTTTAATTTAATTATTAATCTAATAATCAAAAATAAAAATAAAATCAATTGATCAATTAATAAAACATGCAAGAGCATGACAACAACTATATTTTAACAAAAAAAAAAAAACAAATATATCTACAACAATTGATTCATATTTATTTCATCTGATTATTATTAATTAATATAAATTTAATTATCTAATTATAAAAATTATAATAAATAACTTACTTTCTGTTCTACGAAAAAATCCTTCTTGACGTTCACGTATACATAAAGTTCCCTCTTTATCAAATTTTTGTGATGGCTGAGTTGCCAGTGTCATTAATTCTTGTTTATTAAACCTCATTATCAATTTATTTTTAATTCAAATAAATTAAAGTCATCATAAACTGAAATAATATTAATAATACAAATTTATTATCAACACTTGTTAATGACTTAATTTCTCAACAAATTATTAACCTCAAGTGATAAAAAATAAATAAATTCATAAAATTATCTTATACTGAGGTTTATAATTTAAATAGGTCATGTTATTAAAATTTTAATATTTACCATTAATGATTATTTTTTTAAAATAACCACTATTTGATATTGCATCTTCCTCCAGCTGTTTATTTTTATTTTTTTTTCGTATATAAACGTATCATCTAAATTGAATTGTCAACATTGTTTTATTTAAGCCTGACAAAACAATATAAAAAATATTTAAAATAATATTATTAGTATTTTATTTTTGAATATACTATTATAGTATTAATAACACAAAAAAAAACAAAAAAACTTACTTTTTTACGCCATTGATTTATTGTTGAGACAGGTACCGTTTTAACAGGCACACAATTTTATTATTTATTTTTTATTTTCCCTCAATTACACTGGCCTACATGTTCATCTGTATTCATCTTGTTCAGTCAACTTTGTTGGATCATCATCACATAAATTTACCTAAAAAAAAAAAAAAATAAATAAGTTAATAAACTGTACAATAATTTTTTTATATACAGGTAATTATTTAAATTATATTTTTATTATATATTAAACATAAACATAGTTTATTGTTTTTTAATTTATTTTTACAGAATTATCATTGTTTATTGAATTCTAACCTCTTGACAGCTGTCGGTGTGTTGTTAAATTTTATAAACATGGAAGATTATCTCAGAAAAACTAAAATAACTCTTGTAAGTTTTATAAAACATGTTAATTTGACATATTTTTATTATTACCTATTTTAGATATTTATAAATAAATATACCTATGACGTTTGTCTATATATATATTTTTATTTTTTTTGTGTGGGTTTTATATATTGTCTTGCGCAATGAATATTATTATGACTGCGCAACAATATGTCACTTAAAAAGGCGGTAATATTTAAATTAATAATAATAATATACTTAAAAATATATAATAAACAAAACTATTTATTTAAAGGAAAAATTAAATGAATATGAAAAAATTCATGTTGTATTGGGTAATGAAACTTGTGATTTGGATTCAGCAGTTTGTTCATTAGTTCAATCATTTTGGATTTATCATCAACATCAAAATGATGATATTAATTTTATACCTGTATTACCAATATTAAATGTATCAAAAGATAAATTTAATATTAAAACAGAAGTTACATATTTTTTTAAATTAAATGGTATTCCAATGGATTCATTAATATTTCGGTAAGTTGATTAATTTATTTTTTATTTGAGAAAATTAATTGATTGATTGATTATATATATATATTTTTTTTTTTGTATATAATTTAAACAGTGATCAAGTGAACCTTAAGGAATTAAATGATAAAAAAAAATTAGTACTATATCTTGTAGATCATCATACGCCAAGTGAACAAGATATGTCATTGGCAGATTCAGTTGTACAAGTAATCGATCACAGACCACAAGACCCGAATTGGCTTTGGACAGGAAAGGATATTAATTTAACAAAAGTCGGTAGTTGTGCAACTCTTATTGCTAAAAATATTATTGAAAAAAATAATAATTTTATTGATCAACAAATTGCTAATTTATTAATCGGTAAAATATATTTAATTTAATTTTTTTTTTATATATATAAAAAAAGAAATAAGTTAAATAAAAACCATAAGATTAATTCAAGTGGAAAATTTTTCTTATTTCTTTTTTTTTTTTCTTTCAATAAAAATAATCTCTATATTGGAGGGTTGTTTATTATTATTTTATACAATTTATGATTTATCATATGTATTTAATTTATGTTATTTATTTATTTATTTTTTGACAGGTCCAATATTACTTGATACCTGTAATTTATCATCAGAAGCAGCACGTGCAACACCAATTGATATTGATATAATTAAAAAACTTGAATTAATATCAAATATACCATCATTAAAATATAATCGTGATACAATATATTTACAAATTTTAAATGCTAAAAGTGATATAAGTAAACTTACACCAAATGATATTATTTTAAAAGATCTTAAATTTGTTAATAATATACCAATTGCTGGATTTCCGATTCTCATACAGGTTATTCAATTTACTTATTTCCTATGGGAACTATTTTTTATATAAGCATAAAAAGGGTGACTTGATAATCTTTAACTAATCAAAGTAGTAGTAGTAGTAAATATTCAGAATAAAAAAAAAATTGATTTTTTTATTTTTTTTTTTTTCAATATACTTTTAAAAACCAAATTTAATTTTAAAAACTTTTTCATCCGTAAAACTTCAATTTGATTTGTAATTTTCTTAAATCTTTTTACTTTTATTTTTTTATATTTTTATTCACAATTTTGTTTTAAATCAGGAATTCTTAAATTTAAATCGTGCCCTGGATGCCATAAACTCATTCACAAGCAAAAGAGAATGCAGAATCACAATTTTACTTGGTATGGATTTTAAAGAAAACTCGGTGAAACGAGATCTTGCAGTTTTTTCTTTCTTACCCAATGAACTGGAAAATAAAGTGAGCATGACGTTTTTTTTATTATTATTTATTTTGATTTTATCATTTTAAATAAAATCAAAATAAAAATCATAAATTGATATTATTTATTTATTTTTTATATTATTTCAGATAATTGATGCATTAAATAATAATTCATCAAAATTACAATTGACACTTGTCGAGACATTGTCAAAAGAAAATTGGTGCCTGAGGCTTTATAAACAAGCAAATGTACAGGCAACACGTAAACAAATACTTCCTATAATACAAAATGCAACTAGCCAGTCGTTGTCAATGTTGACCATGTAATATTATCTATCCCTTTGTAAACTTTATCAGTTCCTCTTTCACTTTATATATATATACATACAAGCTTTACAAACTGATGTACATTAAAATTGTTAAATTAATTAAGAGGCTCCTTATCAAATTACATATAATGATTTTATATTATTCTCATTTTCCTGTTTGAAATTAATTCATATATAAATAATAATTAAAAATAAAATTATATTCATTTATCATTATATATTATAAATTTACAATATATTTAATAATAAAATAATTGAATCAAAAAATCATCATTAATATACAATGAATAATGAATTTTTTTTCTATTTTTAAAATTTTTCTTTTTTGATAATTTTAACGACAGGTAGATGAGAGTAAATATCATATACTTATTTACTCAACGGATCGTTATAAATTCACTTGTTAAAAACCATGTTCTTGGTTGTTGTTGTTGAATTGGTGACAGTTATAATGTGGTGAATCATCCTGACGATGAGTGTTGCTGAACATAAAATAAAGAAGGGTTTCACCCTCAACGAGACAAAATAAAAAGTAAAAATTAAAAAAATAAAATATATGAAAAAACAAGTTCTTTCTCTTATTCCACTGAAAGATTTTTTTTGTATAATTTTTTTTATTTTTTTATTATTATTTTGTCTCATTTTTATGGCTGTATACCTCATCATTGTACTGCATTTGTTCGCTACGTAAAGTTGCAAGCGTGTCAAGAGTCTAATACTGTCGGGGTTTTAAAACAAGGGTTGAAAAATTGAAAGAATGGTAAAGTGATATTTCAACATCGTTGCATACTTGTACGATTAAAACTTGAGATAAAAAATTTTTCACTTAATAACTTGAAAATTTTAGTAAATAATAATTATTATTATTTCAAAAATTTTCATATTTTTATTAAATTTAAAATAGACTTTTTTTTTATTATTATTATTATTTTTTTAATAATTTCAAATTGTTTCAATACTTTACAAACTAATTTCTCAACTTTTATAAAATTAAAAAATATAAAAAAAAAAAAAAACAAATTCAACCAGTAGTCAAGTTTTTATCCTTGAAAATTCAAAAACTTTTTCATCCATATTCTTCATCAACCCTCGTTCATAATAAGAATTTTTTCACTAAAAAAAAATATATATATATAAAAAGCCCAAACTAAAAAGATAATAATAATAACAACAAAAAAAATTACTAAAACAAGTTACAAAGCTTCTACTTACAAATTGCTACAATTAATTCGTGGTGGCATTGATTCATCACAAAATAATACAACTAGAGGGGTTTGTTAAATATACTTCACTACTATCCATCTGTTTTTTTTTTTTTTTCATGCTTATCTTTATTCTAAATGTTAAAATAAATCCCAACAATAATAATCCCTAATATTTTTCATAAAATAATAAATCATTTAAAAATAATATATAAATTTATATCAAAAATAATTATATCAACGTATATATATATAAAATATTTCAATATGTGTTAACAATAATATAAAATGACCCTATATATGTATTTATAAGTATAAGATTAATTATTATTAAAATGAAAAAAAAAAAATCATAAATTTAAACACACATATGTATCAAAGTAGTTGAGTAGACATAACAGTGAAACATGGTGATTTGAGTGTGGTTTGATGGTAGACATTCAGAAGGGTATGTTGAAGAGAAATAAAAAAAAAAAAAGGGGATTTTTATATATGTATATCGGTATGAGGGTTATATATATATATGTATGAAAAATATTAAAAAAAAAAAAAATATTGGCAAAGTTAGTAGAGAAACTTGGAAGAGGATGTGACAAAATAAAAAAATGATGAAAATGAGAGAGAGTTGGATGATGTATGAGGAGGAAAATGTTATTGATAAAATGGGGGTTTATATTAGTATGATGGTCTTGTTATATATAATACATAAAACAATGGAAAATTTTAGGGAAATATATATTCAGTTATCATTGATATTTATACAGTATATATATTGATAAATGTATATATTTGTTTGTGTTGAATTGTTGATGCTATTGCAGGTGTTTTCCGGTAGGCAAAGCAATGTTCAAACCAAGAACACTGTACAAGTTTTTTGAGGGTTGCAATGGGTCCATGGGGTATATAAAAATATAAATATATATGAATTGTTTAAAGGTAAAGAGAGAAAGATAAAATAGCAAAATAGGGGGTTGATAAAGTAAAGGCAATGTCCGATTTTGCGCAGTAAAAATTATCAACCCTACTCCAACAATATTCACTAAACTTAGTTTGGATAGCTTCAATGTATTTGGTATTATTTCTTTTAGTGGATGCTGGTATGTTAACAGTATAACCAAGGGGACATTTATTATATATAGTGTATTCTTTTATCATATAAAATTGTGTTACTTTATTTATCATATTTCAATGATAATAGATATAACAAGTAAATTGCTTCCTTAAAATTTCATATAAAAAATTTTTTTTTAAATTGTTTTATCAATGATAAACTTTTATATATTATTTTATTATTATTTATTTTAAAATTTTGTGAATAATGTGAAAGATAAATAAAAAAAAAAAAAGTGTTAAATTAATTTTTTTTTAAAATTATTTGTGAAATATTAGGTGAAAAAATTAATCATACAGTGAATGATTATTTAATAATAAATAATAAATATTATCAATTTTTTTTTTTTTTTTTTTTATAAAAATATAAAAAAAATAATGAGAGAAAAGTTTATAGTGTTACAAGATTTTGGTAAGTATCAAAATATAATTTTAATATAATTTTTTAATAAAATAATTTTAAATTAATTATATAAAATATTCAATGAAATTAACTCAATGAAAATTATTAAAAATATTAAAAAATTTTAAAAATTTATTTTCATTCAATTTTTTAAAATGACTAGTAAATAAAAATTTTATTTTCTATTATTTTTTAATTCGTCAATCAATGTCAATACCAATTGTTAATTCAAACACGATATATATCTGTATATATCACTGATTTTATTTTTGCTGATTCTGCAACTGACATTTACCTGTCAATATTGCCAATACACTTGGTTAATTCTCCCTCTCATTCATACTTGTAAAAAATAAAAATATAAATTACATCAAACAACCCTCAAACAAAAAAATAAAAAAAAAAAGGAAAAAAACAAAATCAAATAAATTTTATATACCAATATAAAAAAAATATATTTTTTTAATAAATTAAATATTTTTTTAAATATAAAAAAGTTTAAAAAAAAAAAACAATTTTTAAAGTCAATCTATTCACGTCCCGTAGAGACCACTGGCATCCCTGATAAACCGTATAATATAACAGAGGTATAGTCAAGATCAATATCCATAATTGTAATGGAAAGTAAACATGATCCACACGTGCAATAGTATGAGAGGGTAAAATTTAACCGCACAATGTTAAAATAATCATATATATTTTTTTCTCGATTAAATATATTGAAATAAATAAAAAAAAAAAAGAAAAATTGAAAATCAAAGAGGGTGGTTATGCTATATATATATATATATACACAGAAGGGTGGTTTTTTTGAACCACCCTTGATTTGGTCATATATATTTTGATATTGCTTTGATCGTTCTTTTGACGTTTTCCCTATTAATCAATTATCAATAGCCTTTCAACACATATTGCAAGAGAAATTTTCCATATTTTTTTTTTTTCATTTCAATCAATGTATTTTATATGTTGCATTTATTGGAATATGTCAAGAGTTACTTTTGTTTGTACATACAATTATTCAGGGTAAAATAATATATATATCGAGATATAAATACACAAATAGGGTGATAAATTTAAGTATATATATATATACTCAACTAAAATTCAATGTGGTATATTTTTTATATATATATGTATATAATATAGTTAATTTAAGGGAGCATATTATTGCAGGTGTATTTGTATAACAAATAAATTAAATTAAAAAAAAACAATATTTATTTTTGTATAAATAATTAAAAAAAATATAAAATAAATAAACTTTATATTTATATAAATACAATTTTTCATAATATCATCAGTATAATATTTCACTCAGTTTTTCTTCAATTTCCTCTGTAATCAAAAAAAATATTTTTTCACTAAAAATACCTTATATATATATATACCAACAAAATAAAATCCATCAAAGTCAACCCCATACAATAGCAATTCTTTCAATCACCAACCCTCAAAAAAAAAAAAAATAAAAAAATATAAAAAAAATCAGCAAAAATATCTCATTCAATTTCTCACTCATTTTCTTACTTAAAAAAAAAAAAAAAAACCACCACCATGTACCAGGTGTGTAAAAAATAAATTTTGATAATATATTTTTTATATATATAATAATATAAAATTATATATAGGTATATATATTAAATTGTATGCTTTATAATGTGTAATTGAATTCTACCAAGGGGAAATCACTTTGGATATATATATCTTGGATAGACGGATTTGTCTAATCGCGATAAATGCAATTAGTCTCGACATTGTTCTCAAGCGTGTTGTTATGCTGGCATTGGTAAGGGTTGTATATATTTGTACATATAGATATAGATATAATATATATATATATGTTTATGTATGAATAATCGAAGATGTGGTTGATGGTCTGAGTTTGAGATAACTTGATATTAAAAAAAAAAAAATAATAAAAAGTATATTACAAAGGCACACACAAAAAGTGATATAATAATATAAGATGACTATGTATATATAGTCATGTACATGAACCATGAATATTATATAAAATTATAAAAAAAAATTTATAAAATATTATATATAATATTCTCTTCTTGAAAAGCTTGCGACTTGCAATAACTAAAGAGGGCGTGTTTGTGTTTACCCCTTGTTTGATATATTTATAATAAAAAACAATAATATTTTTTTATATATAAAAAAAAAAGAAAAAAATTATTTTATTTTTTATATTTATTAATATAAATTTACAGAGTTTTATTATTTTTTTTTAAATATAAAAAAATTATTGATTATATTTGAAAAAAAAAAATAATAATAAAAAGCTTTGAAATTATTTTGTGAAAATTTTACCAATTAAAATAAATATAAATAAATGATGTTATTGTAACAATAATTTCTATTGGTTTTATAAAAATTTTTTTTTTTTTTTTTTAATATTTAAATGTTATTAAAACATATGACAAATAAAAAACAAAAAAAAAAAAACCAATAAAATTTTTAATTTACATGGGTTTTAATTATTGTTAATATTTATTAAATTTTTTTATTACAAATACTGATAATATTTTCAATTTTTTAATTAAATAAATATATAGGATATATATTTTTTATTTATATAAAATAATAAACATCAAAACACGCAATGAACAATATTTTTAAAATTAAAATAAATAAAAATTCAGTAGTATGAGTCAATGATTGTTCAGACATACTGTAACCATGTAATTTACAATGTACATTTTTTAGTAACATTACATTTTTTATTTTTGATTAAAATATGTATATTTTATCCGGATTAATTGCAGATTATTTTCATATTTTTTATTTCATAATTACTCAATTAAAATTGTATAATATTTAATGATTTTTTTAATTAAAAAAATTACATTTGAATGATAAAAATAATTTCTCTTTTAAATTTATCAATCATAAAAATATTTTACCAGCTATTAATAAAAAATAAATTTAAATTAAATATAATAATTTATAAAAATATTTAGTATATAATTACAAAGTAATTTAGAAAATTTTAAATAAATATTTTCAATTTGAAAAATAAAAAAAATTATACATATTTGGCTGAAAAATCATTGACTCGTATCACTTTATTTTATTTTTTTTCAACTTTAATATAATGTACACATGATTGCACGTGTCAACACATTGTCTTACAAAATTTATATATCAAAAGAATGTAAAAGAAAGGGTGAGAATGTTAGATGATGATGATGATAATGATGATGATGGTGGTGGTGGTGGTGGTGATGTTGATGGGGTCAGGTCGAGGTTGTTCGTTGATACAAGAGAAATGAGACAAGGGAAATTGTATATAGAAACATGAAGGAGGTAAAATGAACGACGATAATGGAACAAGAAATTCAAGGGGTGACGCCACGAAACAAGCCACCCTTGATCGGGTTATGGCCACATATGTGGGGAATAAAGAAATCCACTAAAATGGCCATCATTTTTACCATTTTTTTTTTTTTTTTGCTTTTCATATATAATATATTGGTTTTTCAAGGGATAAATAAATGGCTTTTATCACACTACAATAGAAACGATAATAGTTTTTATAAATAAAATAATATCAACTACAATTATGATAAAAATTTATTTATATAAATTTTTTTTTAATTTTATTTTAATCATTTAAGATAAAAAAAAAAGTTAGTTGTTAATATTTTTGTTTTTTAAAACAATGACAATATGAATTTGTCAAAGTAAATGAAAAAAAAATATATATATATATATTATAAAAACTTTTAATGAATTTGCGTTGATTCAGATGATTCTTTTAAATATAAATAAAAGAATTTTTTTTTTTGTTTTAATTTTTTTTATATAAAATAAAACTTTTAAATAAAAAAACAACCTCATTATTATTTTATTTTTTTTTTTTTTGCTTGATATCGATGAAAGAATTTTTTATTTTTCATTTTCCAAACGATTATTCAGCATTAGAAAATAAAAAATTCATATTCAAAGTAACCATCAACAATTCAACCGAAATGACCTTATTTTTTTTTTTTTAATATATTTTTTTATTCTTCAAAGAGTATACTTATATATATTTTTTTTTGTCGAACAAAAAATAAATAATGGGCTTCAGTCTCTTGTGAGACATGTCTTCAAGAATATATTTTTTTTTTTTTTTGGTGTAAGCTTCAATAGATATATATATATATATATTTTCTTTTGTAAATTTTATTTTTTTATTTTTATTATATATAAGTATATATATGCAGAAGAACTTGGAGACGGAAATGGACTGAGGTCTGAAGGGATGCTATTAGGAAATGCTTTTAGGCTCGACAACTAAACGAAATATACATCAAGTATTATGTGGCAAGGGATGTAAAGAGAAAGAGTAAAAGAGCTTCTCTGAGATCTTAAATGAATTACAATTTTATCATCCTCATCATTTGTACCATCTGTATATATATATATACATCAATTTATTTTATCTTTGTCTTTATTCATTTATACATTAATCTACATATATACACTTTTATCACTACAACAGTTTATTATTTTTTATTTTAAATTGAAAAAAAAAAAAAACAAAAAAACGTCTCAATTGAAATATATTCATTATCATTATGTACATACAGTATAACTGCAGCTATTATGTAAATAATTTTTATAAATTAATATATATGAAAATCAATATACACGAGTTACCAAGAATTCATAATTCAAATGAGTGACTTTAATTAGTTTCTATTCATTACAAAATAACAAAAAAATAATAATAATAATAATAATAATTTAACAAACTTGATATTTAAATTAATTAATTACCGGTAATATGATACTGGCTATGATAAAAAAAAAAAATATATAATAAAATTTAAAAAAAAATTATCTTTATCAATGTATTTTAAATTAAAAAAAAAAAAAAAAACAGCTACTTTTATTAAAATTCAATTCAATTATCTTGATTAAGCAAAGTTTTTTTTTTATTAATATTTATGATAATCTAAAAATATACATAAATTTTAATATATAATTTAAAATGAAATATTATTTTCTCAATATATAAATATTAAATGGATCAATTTTTTGCTGTAAATAAAAATATTTATTGCCCATAAAAAACCCTATAGTATATAAAAAAAAAAAACAAAAGTATATTATTGAATATTAAAATATAGAAAAAAAACGAAATCATAATAATATTTTTTTATTTTAAAATGGGGGTTGTACTTAACAAAAGAATAAAAAAAAAATATGATAAATTAGCATTGCGAATGATGATATTAATTCCCAAAAGAGACCCCTTTATCAGATATATATATATATATATATTTTTTTTTTTTCTCAACTATATCATTTTTTCATTATAATAATAATTTTTTTTTTTTTTTTTTGATGTGTAAACATCTTTAGGCGCGGGTTGATAGAGAGTAAAAGTAAAAAAAGTAGAAAAAGACGTCATTTCCGTTATTCGCCGTCTCTTTCTAAAAATATAGCCATCACTTTTTAATATATATAAGTGGCGCCGTGATAACCGTCAGCCAGCCGTCGGTAAATGTTACCTACAAGCGTTCTGCAATGTCGCTTTTATTATTGTATACTTATATAGTAAGAGTTATATATATAAGGTTAAGCTGTCAGAATTATTGTTGAGTACAAAAAAAAAATTATATACATATTATTGAATTTCCATATTCTTAGTGGAACCAAGATAAAATAAAATACTTTTGCTGGACTTAAAAAAAAAAGAAATTTATTTTTCTGGACCTAGAAAAAAAAATTATTTACCTTAGCAGGATCTACCACCCATGCATGGGTGATAAAAAATTACCCGCAATTATATTCCTAATCATTTACGTATACCTTTGTAATTATATATACCTTTGCAATTACATATACCTTAGCAATTAAGTTTACTTAGCAAATATATACACTCAGCAATTACATATACTATTAGCAAATATATATGCTTAGCAAACATATTTACTTAGCAATTATATATACTTAGCAAATATATACACTTAGCAAATATATATGCTCAGCAAATATATATACTTAGCAATTATATATACTTAGCAAATATATATACTTAGCAAATATATATACTTAGCAATTATATATACTTAGCAAATATATACACTTAGCAAATATATATGCTCAGCAAATATATATACTTAGCAATTATATATACTTAGCAAATATATATACTTAGCAAATATATATACTTAGCAATTATATATACTTAGCAAATATATACACTTAGCAAATATATATGCTCAGCAAATATATATACTTAGCAATTATATATACTTAGCAAATATATATACATAGCAAATATATATACTTAGCAAATATATATACTTAGCAAATATATATACTTAGCAATTATATATACTATTAGCAAATATATATACTTAGCAAATATATATACTATTAGCAAATATATATACTTAGCAAATATATATACTATTAGCAAATATATATACTTAGCAAATATATATATACTCAGCAATTATATATACTTAGCAATTACAAGTACCTTAGCAAGATCTACCAACCAAGTATGGGTAATAAAAAATTACCCGCAATTATATTCCTAAGCATTTATGTTTTTTTTTTTTTTACTGATCAACAATAATTGTATGAAAATAGAATAGAAAAAGAATAATAAATTTAAAAAAAAATATTTTTATAAATAAATTAAAAAAACCGTGTTTAATGTGTATGTATTATTATCATTTTGTTAAATTCCAGCAACACGCCGCAAAGATGTTTACACATAATTTACCCGCGAGTCTAGAATGGCTCACAAATTTTTTTTTTATTTTGAACATTGCAAGAGTGTTAGTTATAACTCAGTCACGGTCACGTGCGCATGTAAATGAAGCGTAATTCAATATGAGCTTTTTAGGGAAGAGCCAGTTTGCAGCTTCTTTTGCCTGCTTTTGCCTTTGTATATATATATAGTCAAATTTAAAAAAAAAAAATAAAATAAATAAAAAATAAAAAAAAATGTAATAGAAAAAGAAAAAAAAAAAAATAATACGTCCGACAACAGTAAGCTCATTTTATCCCGTTTTTCCATTTAGCTCGTGGTATACAGGCAACAAGCACTGAGAGGGTGGTTTGACTGGGTTTATAAGGGGGATAAAAATGTTGAGTATAAAGAGGGGGGTTGATTTAACACAGTGTAAAAAATAAAATAATAAAATAAGAGTCAGGGGTTGTTTATATATATATA